>JAEQBH010009125.1:0-117550 GCA_016808115.1 Tetrastigma voinierianum
CTCCGGTTTATAACGTGAGGTGAGGATAAGAACACATGTTGTGGGATAGATATTAAGATGGCCTACCAGCTCAGTGTTTTTAAGTCCTAAATTCAGCAGCAAGTCTTGAGCATGATTTATATAAATACTTTGTCATGAAGTGCTATTGATGAATTGTTGCAGCAGATGAACATTATTTTTTGTATTTTCTATATCAATTACAGATAGGTAGATTTTTTGGCTGCATGCTTTGGCAGTTCATTGTAAGCTGCGCTAGTATGGAGCATTGATAATTATGGATATTACCCCATGGGGAGGTGGGGTCAGAGGCATTTGGACTGTTTGGAAATTATTATTGAAAAAAGAAAAAAACACCTAATTATAAAATAATACACTGTTTGTTTCATTTATTCCTCTTTTTACAACCTTTTCCTTTTTAAGATACTAGAAATGGTACGGTAGAGTGTAACTACTCTATAAATTCAAATAAATATTTAGTATATAAAATATATATAAAATATCTTCATTAAAGTGGAGTAAATCAATATGATATAAAATTATTACACAAGAAAAGTATCTTATTTTGACATATTTTTTACGTATTTCTATAATATGAAACTATAAGAGCCAGAGTAGGGGACCTATGCTTTCAAGATGAACTGAGGTGTTAATTGCAGGAAATCTTTACTCTATTCAACTGATAATATACAAGGCCTGAGATTTAAAGCTCAGGTCTGATTCATACATATATATAAAAGATTTGTAAATGTAAACGATATTATATCACATAAAGCAATAAAAAAGTATTATGCAAGATTAAACTATTAAAAAAATATTAATTTGATAAAAAATGAGTACAGTATACACAATGTTAGTTGATTACAATAACAGGCAATGAGTGCTTATACATAATTATAACATTAAGCATAAAAATCGAAGTAATTCTGCCATTGATAATGAAAGTAAGCGTAGACAATAACAATTTCTAAACTATACATTCTTAGCAGTTTTAAAGAACCGAATATAAATACAGTGGACCCAGAATAGAGTTGAGGAAAGTAAAAACACTAGGTTTTCTAAGCACTATAGGAAAAGGACTAAGGAAAGGAAAATGCTAAAAATAATTTTCTTATATTTAATTGTCAATATAAAAATTTCATACAATGAGGTCACCTAAAGGGTTATGCTGAGAGTGTGCATAGGAAGGACCATAACAAAATATTTGAAGAGAATTCATGAATAAATGTTAAAAAGTTACGTTTTATTCAAAATATTAAGGAAAGAAAACCCAGTTAAAAAATAATTTTCTTATATTTGGCTGTTTCTGAATTTTTCTAAAGAAGATCAGAAATAAAATTTTTAAGAATTTCAGGATGTACTTCAGGTGCTCTTCTTATCCGCTTTCTTTTAATTTAAAAATTTGAGAGCATTGTTTTTTCTCCGAGATGGCAGAAGAAATGAAGAATATGCATGTAGTAAGGAAAATACTGAAAAAGTCCCACCTCGTAGCCAACAAAGAAAGTAGATAGACCAGCAGGAACGCTATAATCCCGATCACATGAAATTTAATCCCGTGATGTGTTTAGTTGTTCACATATTAAATATTATTCAAGAGACTAAACAGCTTCTACTGTAGAATATGAAGTTTTGGACTAATATACATTATTTAAAAAAATAAGTCAAAATCAAAATAATAAACAGTAAGGCCCTACTACATCTAAGATAATATTACATTATTAGCAATGCTATAGTCATCCCAAAGATATAATTTTTAGCAATCATGCATTAAACTTTAAAATTACACGCCGCAACTTATGTCGCTGAGCATATTTTGATTATCATCTTCCCTTTCCAAGAACTTTAGTCTTCAAGGCCTGTCATAGAGGCCTTCTCCAATGTACAACTCAGCGACATTTGGAATGAATGTGGCAACACTAATACTCTGTCGCACACAATGTGTCGCTGGTTGGTCTTTAGGGGGGTGTCGTGATATTGCTGCGATATCTCGCCGAGACCCTTGACAGAATATATAAAGTTTGGTGGAGTAGTTACACGCAGACTATGTCATTAGTCTCTTGCTACGCAGAGCAGAAGTTTCAGTCGCGAAGATATAGTTCTTAGTTAATGTGCCTTCAGCCATATCACCCCTGCATTGAACTTGGGGGAATTATAGCAGAGTACCATCGTAATATTTTAAAAACTAGGTGATCTTTCTTCTCTCCCCCATTAAGCCTTATTCCCTTTCCTCTCCTCTCCTCCTCCGCCTCCTCTCCGCCAGATTGGGTTTTGACTCCAATACACTGCATTCCTTCCATAGCGGCAACCTACTTGAAGCCAGTTGGCATTCTTTTACCTTTGTGTGTGTTCCACCTTTTCTCTGCTTGCAAACTTTTTTATATAGTAAGCAGAATGAGTAGTGAAGAAAGACTAGAAAGATTTGAGTCTTTGTATATTGAACTGAGTAAATTACAAGCACAAGAGGAGCCTTATATAGGCTAGGCTAACCCTAGGAAAATACAAATTACAATCCTCTAGGAAAATAAAAATAACCCAATGAGGTTTGGAAGCTAAAGCCTAAATTCTGAACAATGGGTTTTGGTAATCAACCAACCGGACAAAGAGGAAATGGGATCGGCGTGAGTGTAACCAAGCAGATGATGACGTAATGAAGTGACAACTAACTTCACGACATTAGTACGCCTCGGCGACGACATCATTATGAGCACCGGAATAGCAATTCGATTATCAAAGAAGTTAGCTGCGGGAACAACACCAAGATCCCGCCAGAAACCAACGTAACCAAATGGGGTCTTCACCAGAGAGCCGCCGCTCCATTTTGGCTTCACTAATAACGAGCAACGACTATTTGTTTTTGCTTCCTCTAAGAGATAAAGAAGAGAATCACCCGTAAAACAATATCCCTGTGAGAGACCGACGACTGGGATCACTTGCCCAATCAAGATCTGAATATTCCCGAAGAGTTACCGAAATAATGAAGAAAATGAATATTTAACAACAAGGTTTTAGATATCGAAGAATCCTAAGACCAAAAGATAATGAGGAGATCTAAAGGTCCCATAAACCCACTAACTACATGAACCCGTACAGGAAACATCAAGGCGAAAGAATCTGAGATGGAGATTATTAGACCCAACAAGTCAGGTTCCCCAGAAGAGAAGATCGCATAAAGGATTCGCCATCATGAGAATCACTGAAACAATTATACTCAATAGTGTGTCAAAATTTATCTTACTATCGCTGGGATAATTCGCTTGAGAAGTCGAACATCAAGCATACTTAGCCTCAATAAACATCTGCAGAAGAAGAAACTTCAGACCACAAAGTCGCCAAGAAAGGTCGCAGATCTTCATTTCCAATTGACGATCACAAAAAGGTTGAGATCCGACACTCGCATATCATCACCATAGTATAATCAGATTGACTGGACATACAAGAGAGAATAGTATCATGACCAAACCATCATAGAAAAGAGCTGTATCAAAAGAATTGCTTAAAAACCATGCTATAGATATTAGACTGAACTTTGCAAACCATGCTCGAGGAGCTTGTTTAAGACCAAAGTGTCGAAGGAAATACTCCTGTGAGGGAACCCCAAAGGGTAAGAGAGCAACCAGAGGAAGTCATATAGACTCTCCGAGAGTTCAAGAAAAGCATTTTTGAATAATCCATTCAAAGAGTGTCCATTTAATGAGCCATAAATGGAAATAGTCCTAACTAAGAAACATCCGCCAGGAGCAAAAGTCTCCTCATAATCAATCTCATACTCCCCGAAAACCCATGGCAACAAGGCGAGCCTTGTACCGCACATTTTCATCCGATCAAGCTCCGATCTTATAAACCCATTTATAATCGAGCAGCAATTTTCCGATGGGAGATCAACCAGATCCCATGTTCTGTCTTATGCAAGTATTCAACTCTTTCTTTCATACAACTTGTTGCCAAGAGTTGTGAGGAAGCCCCATGAAAAGTCGGAGGTCCTGGAGGCAAGTGGGAGCAAAGCAATGAAAGTCATGAAGGTGAAAAGGAAGAGAAGTACCAATGGGGAAACAGTGAAGTGCATGAGAGTTAAGGACCACAGGATTCGGGGCGTGGATCGCGGCATCGATGATCGGTGCGTAGAAGCTCACTGACGTATGAGAAGGAACATCAATAGAAGGGGGAAGGGGGGAACCTAAACAGAGGCGGAGACTCCTTAGGAAAAGGTCGTGAGGGGACTGATAGGTGGAATAAGGGAACATGAACATGAGGTAGTTGGTAAACATTTTGTGTTCCCAAACCACACATGCCGAGAAACAAAGACGTTTTACAATGGGATCATAACACCTATAACCTTTTTTTTACCAATTCCATACCCAAGAAAACAACACAAATGAGAGATCAAGTTTGTTTCTTTCAGATCATGAAGAAGAACAAAATAGATACATCCAAAGACTCTATGTCATAAGAGGGAGAGAAGAACCAAACACAATGTGAATAAGGAGTTTGATTCTCGAACAATGGAGAAGGATCACTGATGGTGTAAACCGTAATAAGAGCAGCTCCCAAAATCGAGAAGGAGTCAAGGGGCACAGTGGCAGCACAAACAACATCAAGAATACGACGGCTCGCGCTCAGCCCCGCCATTTTGCCAAGAAGTACATGCCTGCACAATATGAATGAGGAACAAGACTAAATTGATGTTGAGGTAAATTCATGGGCTTTATATTCAGCATTATCGATCTAAAACTTTGATGGGTTTAGAAAATCAGGTTTCAATTTATCTGGTAAAGTCACAAATATATTGATGTTCATAAATTCCATTTTTGAAGAGATAACCAAGCATATCGAAATCATCCACAAAATAACAAAGTAACGTGACCCACCTCCAGTAGAAATGGAGAGGGCCCCATACATCGAATGAATAAGATCAAAGGAAGAAAGAGCATGACAAACACTCGTTATTAATGGTAAAACATTGTAAGCAAATTGACAAGGCATACAATCAAAACTCTTATTTGAAACTGAACCTAACAAATCAGAAACTAGTTGTTTAACCTAGAGATAGATGCATGACCAAGGCAAGAATCCTACTAAAGCAAGAGAAGAAGTGCTCTATCCTCGAGACAAAGGTGGCAGAGATACGAGTAGACGGTAACAAAGAAAGATGGAGCTCAAATAAATCCTTCCGACCTTACTGCAAGGGCCCTAACGATCTGTCCTGGCCTGCAGAATCCGGCACAACCACACTAGTGAGGAAAAGGTTAGAGAAAAATCAAGTTCAAAGGAGTCGCTTCAACAAAAAGAATACATGGTGAGTTTAGAACTGCAAATGGGAAACAGACAAGGCTAGTGTAGAGACATTACTAAGATGAGATGTGCATGGGAGAACCATTTGCAGTGTATATGGTAGGGAGAAGTAGAAGGTGAAGGTACAACATCAGGAGAAGAAAATCTGCGTAACTGCCAGGCTTCACATGTGAGAAGTACCGACATCGTGAGAAAGAGTAGCAGGTTGGATGCACCGGGAAGATAGAAGATGAACCCGATTAACCATATCCTTTAGATCCGCTTATATGCAGAGAGACGAGGCGGTGACTAGACTTGAATGGGAGTCCATAGCCGATAATTCGCATCGGGTCAAAGTCAGCAGTTGTTCTAAAGAATACGCCGATCGAGTGTAAATAAGTTTGGAACATAATGACCTTGTTCTATTGTGAACCGCAGATAAGAAGAGTGACTTATTGTTATGTCATCTGACATTATTCCCTTTGCCTTTAGAAACATAGGTAAGTGAACTGACAAAGGGAAAAACAGGAGTAACAGTCTGCGGAACAGCGACTGGAGTAGCAAGAACCATGGTCTAGATAGAAATGGGTTCAATCTAAAGATGGGTCTCATTATCAACTAACTTATGAATAGCTTGTGAGACTGTTGGTAAAGGATTCGATGATAATATGACTCTAGCTTATTCAAATTCATCATTTAAGCCCCATTAAAATTTAAATGTACGCCCCGTCATCGATGAACATAAACTAATTCCGGTGTCAAAGATAATTGTATAACTTGTTCGTACGCAATTAATCGATCCCAACAGATTTCAGCCTAAGAAGGATATACGTTGATCCGCCCACCCGGTTCCGACAACCATAAAGTTCAAGGTAGAGCTAGAAGTCATGAAACACCACTCTGGCCCAACATACCAAGTAACAAGTAATCCCAAACTTTTCGCAATATCACTAAGCAAACTCATCAACAATGGATGGAATAGATGTATTAATAAAACCAAGTGATGATCTATCGATTAGCACTTTCCCCAATCCTCAATCCCAAATGGCATATAGGTAGAATCAGCTTTTGTCCACTTGTTCCTTCGGGAATAGGATTCGGCTACCAGACATATAAAGCCACAACTTCATGCCTTTAACGCCACGCAGATGGCTTCGAGACCACTAGGCAAAATTATCTCCATTAAAAACAATACGAATTGGACGAGAAATCTCATCACCAGCATATCGAAACTGCACTGAAACATATAGCAAAACAACTGACTAAATAAGTCAATGCACCGTCAAATTCTCAACGCACAACGGGATGACGCGGCAAAGTCAACTACGACGGGTGTTTCGCGGCAACGGCAGTCATCGGGTCGATTGGGGGCTAACATGGTGTCAATGTAAGTTCTATGACGCAAGCGCCGCGAAGTGCACGCGCATCAGCGGATCGTGATGGCTAAAAAAAAAAAAAAAACACGGCTTTTCCGAGACCGTTGCACACTAATGTGATCAGCCTCGACAAGTTCTACCTCCCGAGTGGCCTGTAAACTTCAATTTTATGCTTGCAAAAAGGAGGAAACAAGGATCAACCGTGGTTTTCGCCGAAAAACAAGTTGTACTATGGAAAACTAGTGGTGTTCGGGCCGAAAAGAAGCCATATAGTGGTCAGAATGCCTGCATTCATGAGAGCAAAGTGGAAAAATCAAAGAACCTCGCTTCCGATACTCATGAAGAAAGACTTGAGTCTTGTATATTATAAACTATAAATTCATAAGTACAAGAGGAGGACCTTATATAGCTGTTACATACAACCCTAGAAAATACACAAATTACAACTTAGAAAAATACAAAATAAATCTAACAATATAATAATCTAATCTGATAGATATCCTAAACTATATGACCCAGAAATTATAGTATATACTATTAATGTTGATGTAAGTGTAAATGATTGAATGATGGGGTAGGATGGTATGTTGGATTCCTGTTCTTAATACGTTATCTATTTCTATTACTATATATATAAAATAGCGAGTACAAAAATTTTCTTTGAACTTTTTTGCCCTATTATGCCCAAATTTTTATCCATTTATTTATGATACACATCATCAAAACTTGGTGAATCATCTTTTATAATAATTTGTTCTAGAAGAACACGTTGCTATCAGAGTCAAAGATATAAGAAGAAGCCGTCTCGACTTTTTAGCTTCATGATCGCTCTTCCCAAGCCAACAATAGTTAGACTCGAATCTTCTGTTCAATCTTCTTTCCGCTAGCAAAAGAATTTGTTCGTTGTGTGTTTTTTTGTTGCATTTTCTATTATGAAAGCCGAAGCTTTGAATCTCACAATATCAATTCAAGAATAAAAAGATAAAATATCTACATATAAGGCATGAAGGTTTTAGCCGCGGTTCCTACTTATTAAAGTAATACGATGAGAGAGAATCTTTCCATTTGAAAATGTTGCCGTATCATAAGTAACAAGCAGAAATTTTGAGAGTTTAATTTAAGCTAAATAGATAAATAATTTTTATTTAATATTAAAATTTATATTTTTATCCCGTAGATTTTTTTAGTAGAATTAATTAAATATGGGTAATATTTTCATTAGGTGAAAGGTATAAGTTTAATATAATGTATAATCATAAAAATGAAAATTAATAATAGTAGTTTTATTATAAAGGACATGCATGATAAAGTTTATCATATTAAGGTTATGAGAAATTCAAATATTTTTATCTTCTATTAAAGATTTATAATCAAATAAATTGAAATAAAAGAATAAATAAATAGTATAAATGTTACAAAAGATAAGATAAAACAAAAATAATAATAACATATGACCTTGGGAATATATTTAAGGTTATTTTTTTAATTAAAAAAAAGGTAAAGTTTAATGTTTTGCAAAGTAAAATCAAAATTAAAGAAAAAGAATAAAATAAATTAATAATAAAAGGTTAGCATAAATAGGATGTATGAAGCCACTTAAAACTTTAAAGTGAAATGAAAAAACAAAAATAAAAGTAGAAAGTATAGAGAAAGTTTCTGCCACAGAGGAAGAAAATGGGTCGTGGTTCTTTCTATTAGTTTATTTTTATTGTCAAACGATCTCTGCTTTCACGTGGAAAATTGAGAAGATGTTCTATTAGACATGGGAAGATTCGTGATGAAGTCGGATTTTATTTCCAACGGTTAGATTTTTGTATATCTAAGGTAGGGTGGTTTAAACCCTAACTTTTATTATTAGTTTTTATTTTAAATTATAATAAATCATAAATCTTGCTTAAGTAAGTTAATATATGTTTGTATTATTAATTGTTGGACACTTTTGAGTTGTTTGATATTTATGGATTATTTATATGGTTGTTGGTGAATTGGTGTTTTGCATAAATGACGAACTCTCCTAAAAAGCTTGCTTGTAGGATTTGAGTTTAATATGAATATCATGCTTCAATATTGGGTTTATTGACAATTTGAGAGGAATATGCTGATTTTGATATTTTATTGTAATATTTGGGATGAAGTAATATTGTTGAAATGTTTCTTTTAGTGTTGGGAATTTATTTAATTGAGTAGAAATGATAATATACATTTCTAGAATTTAGAGATGAATATGAAAAGCTATTAAGTGGGTTGAGATGTTTAAAATAATCCCTTTATTGTTGGGGAACTCATTTATTTGGATTTGAATTCATAATGTGATCATTGAGATTTTGATATATATATTATATATATATATATATATATATATATATATATATATATATATATATATATATATATATATATATATATTGATAAATGAATAAATCAAAATAAATAAATAAATTATGAGAATTGATGTATTGTAGTACTGTAGGAAAAATCTGGGAAGCATTGGGAATTCTGTTTATTGAGTAGATAGCAATGTTAATATTTAAGAATTTTTAAATATATGTGAATATGAAAAATGATAAGAATTTGTATGTACATTGTTTTGAATGTCTTGGAAGCATAGAATGAAATTCTTTTGAGAAGCTTGAAATATAAAAGTTAAAAAATAATAAATAAATAAAATAAAATAAAGGACTATCTAATTGCAAGGATTATTGAAAGTATCTAGACCTTGGTGAACTTGATGAGAACAATGTAATATGATGATACTTTCTTGGTATAGTTTTGTGATGTACAAGGAAATTGTAAACTTTAGTATAAATATTTGGAGATGTGAAAAGAAATAAAAAATAAATAAAATGATTGTGTAGTGTGTTGAAGGATTTGATTAGTTTGTAATAAATAAATTTTTTATATGAAGGGATGAATCATAGTATACCTTTATTTATATGATATTTGGAAAGACACAATTGGAAGGAAACCGTGGTGTAAATTGTTGGAGTTTATTTAATATGTTGTGATGCAATTTTTTTGTTATTATGAATGAATGAATAGTAGACTAACATAGTGGGAATGATGTGAGATTTGTATATGAAATGTATTTTTGATGTACTAATTTACATGGAGAAAGAGGATTATTTTATGTGAAAATGTTATGATTATTGAGTTGTCCTTGAAACGTGGATAAATGATTTCCGAGTGGTTGCTGGTAACAACATGCATATATTATATTGGCATAAGAAAGAAGGGAAGAATTGGAGCTAAAATTCAATATGGTTGTATATTCATATGTTTATTATATTATCCAAGATTGTGATTTAAATTGGAATATGAATATGAATAAATGGCGTTTGTGTTCAATCACATTCATGATTATTTATAAAGAGATGATTATGAAATTGATGTTCTCGAGAGGAAAAAGATGAAAAGAAAAGGAAAATGAGGAAACGAGAAATGCCCGTAGGAGGCGACTAAAAGGGGGAGAGAGATCCCTAGGGTGAAAGACCCAAAAGATTCCCCTGAAGACTCCAAGTAGGGAGTGTATTAGAGCATGGAAGCATATCATTCCTATGAGTCTAAAATAACAATGCATTTCCCTATGATTCAGCATCATTCTCATTTTCTTATTACCATTACATTTCATTTGTGTGGAATTGTATGTATCATGTTGATGATTTGTTGACTTGTTTAAATTATGTGTATTGTGTGAACTATATAATGTTGATGCGAAAAGTGTAAATTGTAAGAATTGGTGAAATAAGTTGTTTGATGATGTAAGTTGATGTACGTGTGTGTGTGTGTGTAAATTTTTATGTTATTTTATTTAATTAGATTAACTTGAACCTTTATTCAATTGTTTATATGACAAGAGATTGTGTGATTAAGTGTGGTATATAGTATGTTTTTATTGTGTTAATCACTAATTATTGAACTTTAGCTATACCACTTAACCCTATCAGGTGTGAACTGTTTCACTTATCGAGCAATGTGGAAATGCTCACCCCTTTATTATCTAAAATTTTTAGATGCAAAGATAGTTTGGGGAAAAGCACAAAAAGAGCAAGGACTATACCAAGGTGCCCTAGAAAGCTACAGAAGTTATAATAAGGATTGTCCCTTTTAATTTATTTATTTTATTTTTGACTTGTATCAAGTAGAGTTGTATGTATTTTTAGAAATCTAAATTATGTCGTTATTTGTAAAATTCGACGGAAATTCTTTAATATAAGATTCAGAGATATTTGTAATAATAAACTCGTTCGGTTGATTAGCAGAGCTTGAATTTTGTAAACGGGTGAAGCAAAAAAAGTATACACAATTCAATCAGAGCTTGGATTAAGAAAACCTTAGTACAAAAACTGACTGGGATCACAAGTCGGATTTTGGATTGCTCGAATTCGAGGCACGACTGGCTTGAAGTTTTGCCTGATTTGATTGGAATTTTAGAGAGACAAATTGATTAAACTTTGCAATCCGGGTCTTAGCAGTGTTGATTTTTTAGTTTTTAATATCATATTTATCGATCTATTTGTTTTTCTTGTTATTGATATTTTTAAACCTGGTTTACCTGCTGATGAACCTGGGGAAAAGTATGAAGTAAAGTGAATTCGAGTTTTAGTGGTTTTGATATCTGTCTCCTATTGATTTGATTTAGACTGGGCTTAAGAATGTAAGAATTGGAATTAAAATTTATCATTAGTTTTTCAAAAGTTAATGTTATGATCAATGGCACTATAAAGAAATAATAAATAAAGAAAAAACATCAAATCTACGAGGATTCGGGAAAATCAATGTGCATAAGGAGAAACATCACTATAAATCTAAGAGAAATGCAGCGTACAATTTAATTGGGAATAACCTTAATGTGTTGATATAACTAAAATACCCAAGCAAAAGGGTCCAAACCCCAAAACCACAATGTGATCCCTATTTTTCAACTTTTCTTTTTCATGTCACCACGCCTTCAGGCCATAAGCCCAAAACCAAATTCGGGTCACAAAACAAATAATCTCAACCTTGACATGAATTTCCATCATAAGGCAGAAACGCCAAACGAACTTTATATCTCAAACAAGATTAAACTATTCTCTTGTAAAACCAAATAATGCGGTAAATGATGGTACTATCACACAAAGACAGATGGTGTTTCAGAAATTTCTCTAGATCTCGATCGATCACACGGGACTACGCCGCTGAGTTCTTTCTCGCAAAATCTAGGCGCACGCACTTCGTTGAATCGGAATTCACGTATTTCAAGGCGAATGGACAAATTATCGAGTGACAATTAGCATGAAGGTGTGGTGCCATGTGGCAATAAGAGAGGAGGACACTTGGCACTCTGGTGGAAGCTGGGTGTCATGCTACCTCATGCATGAGCATGGATGAGTTAGAGGCATGGAGAAACACATGGCCTAGTACGGCTATGTGTCAAACCTATTGAGGGTGGTGTCCTACACCTAACCCAAAACAGTTTGGTGGTTGGAGGAGGAAGAAAATCGTCTATGTAATAGAGAAGAGAGGAAGGAAAGAAAGAAAGAAAAAGAAGGAAGAAAGAAAGGAAGGAAGAAAGAAGGAAAGAAAGAAAAGCAAAGCAAGAAAATGAGGAGGTTTGTCACACTCTAAGAGGTAGGGTTCTTATCCTACCTGGGATACTCTTGTTCAAGGGCCATTCAATGGCCATGGAGCTAGCCTCAAGATTAGTGGCTGGTTAAAAAACACTCTTAGGAAACAAACTGTGAGTTTCTGGGTTCATTTGGTTCCAGAAAATCAGCTTTGGAGCAGGTTGAACCTACTGAAAATGTGTGTATGGTGCTGATTTTGTGTGCCTACTGTTTTGGTTAGGAAACTGGAAAAATCCGACGGTATGTCTTATAGTTTTTTTTGTTTTTTCTGAGCTAAAACCTGAAATTTTCAGTTTGGTATGATTTAAATTCCTTGTCTGAATAACATGCAGTTTATGTGAGAATGATGTTGGAAATATGGCGCTGTTTTCTGGGTTAGAAAACTGGAAAATCCGGTTTGCATGTCTTATTTGGGTTGATAACATGCAAATGGTGGGCGAAAATGGTAGAAATGCATACCGTTTTTCTGAGCCAGAAAACATGGGAAAAATTCAAGGTTTGCATGATTTAAATTCCTCTTAGCTGAATAAATATGCAGTTTTGTGAGAATGATATTGATGCATGTATGCAAATATAAATACCATGCAGAGCATTTGCATTTCACGGCATGGGACATCGCGTATATCGGGTGTGAGTGAGACAAAGATGGCTTTAAACAGCGTTTTTTTCTCTGAAGGTTGTCCACCATAATTACTCCGAGTCTATCCAATAAAATATATCGGAGGGTCCAAGCAGTATTATCAAGTTTATCCAATGAAAAATATATCGGAGGGTGGCCCAACATTTTATCGGAGTCCCGACCAATGAACCTTCACGAACCAAAACATAAAAATCTTAGTTTGGAAATAGTTTACGCTAAGAAATGTACGAGTGAGTCGATGAGACTGGGAGGCATGAGCCATGGATGGACTTCTCATGTAGAAATCTGGGCATATTCTTACTTGAATGTGTGAAATTGTGAACATGGCATTGCATGTGCACTTAGGTGAGGAGTAATCTGTGAGGAGGATTTTTCTCTATTAAGCGTTGCTCACCCCAATGAGGGAAAACCATTTTCAGGTACTAGAGGTATCTGAGCGATGAGGCTCGCCTGCAATGACCTCAGTTGTGAAGAAAAGGCCCAGAATGCCTGCTTTGTATATTGTAAAATTCAGAAAGATCCATTTAATGTAATTTTATGAATTTAAGAGTTGTAATTAAACCCGTATTTCATGATAAATATATTTTGGCAAGTTTTCCGAGTTTTTTTAATTTTTTATTGATAAATAAGTATATTAAAACCAAAAAGGAACAAGGACCCCAAGGGGTATACAGGGCGTATATAAGAGGAACCAAAGCCAACCAAAAGAAAGAGCGAACTAGTGCGAAACAAAGCAGCCCTCAATGCCGCCGCTAGAATATCGGAACATCTCTAATAAAAAGGGTGTTCCACATCGCTACACTAAGCTAGCCCAAGAAGAGATAGAAAATAAAAGGTGATTTGATCCGACTTGGAAAAGGCTTCGTCTTCAAACACGACCCTATTCATCTCTTTCCAAATAGCCCAAAACAAACAAAGAGGAACCGCTCTCCATAACTTCGCATCCTTTTTCCGCATGGGGAGGCGCAACCAACCCCGCATCAAGTCTTTCACCAGAAAAGGGCAAACCCACCCCCCTCCAGACAAAGAGAAAATGGCAGTCCACATGCACCAAACCTAGTATGTGCTGAATGCTGGGTGTTCTAGATTCTTCATCCTTTCCACAAAAAGCACACTCCGCTGCAAGTTTTCCGAGTTTCCCGAGGTCCTCAGAGTAAAAGGACTAAATTATGTTCAAT
Organism: Tetrastigma voinierianum; assembly: GCA_016808115.1. Taxonomy (NCBI): domain Eukaryota; kingdom Viridiplantae; phylum Streptophyta; class Magnoliopsida; order Vitales; family Vitaceae; genus Tetrastigma; species Tetrastigma voinierianum. The sequence continues at coordinate 14,066 of JAEQBH010009125.1, forward strand.
GTAGTGTTGGAAACCAAATGAAAAGGACAAAAAAAAATGCTTTGTGTGTGGACCCCAATCGGGACGCGCATCTTTCACACCGTAAGTTTTCTCCCAAAGGGTAAAAACTCAACAACCAAGTCCCACCAATGCACAAACTCGCAGTGTGGGAAGTGATTTAGTCATCATATTTGCGTGATCGTTTTAGGCGCCTCTGACTCAACAATGTCACCATTTGTTAACAATCTCATGCATCGCTTTCTTGGTCCTATTAGCATGTCATCAATATAAGAGTAGATACAAAAGTGACTCCATAATTGCATCGCTTGAAATAGACAAAACTATTAAAGCTACTCTTAAAATCATGAGAGACTCGCTTAATGAGTCAAATCTCTTATACCATTGTTCAGAGACTATTTCAAACCATAAAGAAACCTCTTAAGTAGGCAAACATAGTCCCTCCCACCAAACCATAAAAACCCTCTGAATACAGCATATAGATGTCCTCCTCAAGCTCCCCATGTAAAAAATGCAAATTTCACATCCAATCAAGCTTCAAGCCCAAAATCATGAAAAGCCATTAAATACCAAGCAAAGCTCAAATTGAGCTAGTTTCCACCACTGGGAGAATACATCTCGTGAAGTCAACACCGAATATGACTGTAACCTTAGTAACCAGGTCCTCGCCATGTACCTTGCATTTCAACTCCCCGTGTGCCTTTTTTCTTTCTCGAATACCCATTTGCACCAAATGGATTTCCTTCCTTTAGGTAGCCTCGCCCATGTCTCATGTCCCATTTTTTATGAAGGACTCCATCTTCTGCATAACAATCATCCACTTACCTCAATCACTTCAACTTACTCCCTTCATAAGTGGATGGCCTTCATCGACTCAATATTATCTCGCTACACTCCAAGGCATATGCAACCAAATCAACTTCATCATATTGCGGGTGGCTTAATAGTCCTCTCTATCTCTCGAAATATAATATTGTTACACAGAATTGTAGCTGCTGTAAGAACACTCCAATTAATCAATTAGTAACCAAACTAGCCTAAAACTCCACTTTTTTATCAACTTCGCACGATCCCAACACTAGAGTCTTTAGGAGCTAAAGACCTAAATCATGGAAGTCTCATAAAAATCTCATCTCTACTAATTACCAATTTCTGCTTCGACACGATTTATAACCTTTCACACCAAATTTATAACCAAGAAATATACACTTCATTGATCTAGTTTCTAACTTCCCATTATCAACATGGGCATATGCAAGACATCCAAAAAATTTCAGCTAAAACTCCACTTTTTTGTCAACTCTCTGCACGATCCCAACACTAGAGTCTTTAGGAGCCAAGACCTGAATCATGGAAGTCTCATCAAAATTCATCTCTACTAATTACCAATTTTTGGCTTCGGACACTACGATTTATAACCTTTCACACCAAATTTATAACCAAGAAATATACACTTCATTGATCTAGGTTCTAACTTCCCATTATCAACATGGGCATATGCAAGACATCCAAAAATTTTCAAATCTGAATAAGTAGCAGAACTATCAGACCATACCTCTTGAGGAGTCTTCTTCTCTATAGCAACTGAGGGAGAACAATTGATCAAATAACATGCAAGTGGGACGAACTTCTGCCCAAAAAAACTTCTAAGAACTAAGCATTAGAGAGCATGCATCTAACCTTCCATCAGCAAAGTTCATCATGCTATGCTACACCATTGTGTTGTGGAGGCGATAAATTGTAAGATGTCTAACAATTCTCTCTTCTTGCAAAGAGTGTTAAACTCATCAAAACAAAACTCTGTTCATTAAAGTTTTACAAAACTGGTTGAAAATGAATAGTTTCTGACATCATTGGAAGGTCTCCAATAATTCATATTTTGTGTTAATACTTCAACCAGGTGGAAGAGCTGAAAGCAGAATTACTGGGGAGAGACTTCAACTTCTACCTGAAAGGACGAAACCGATGGCGTCCTGTTCCTCTGAATCTTAGAGGACCTTCAGGATTCTTTCTACACCTGTTCCATGCGGTTGAAACAGTTGGCAAGGTACTCGCCTTGTTGGGCAGCTACCTGAAAACAGAGAAGATGTGGGAGAAAGTGGCTATTGAGAAGTAAGTACTATTGAATTTTTTACCTGTGCTGTAGATGGAAGATTTTTCATCTGGGAATCCACTTCTGAAAGAGCTGACTTGAAAATGCAATATCCACTCGGTCCCCTGTTTTTCGCCTTGAGAACTCTTCAGTAAGTGAGCAATGTCTCTCATCTGCCTCCTATTTAATTACATTAAATAGGACAAGGTAAAACTAGTTTATAAAAATTAAAGGGAATAATGAGTTTTGGACATACGTAGTTTTTTTTTTTTTTAAATTGCTAAAATAGTTTAAAAATAATATCCAAATTAATACATGAATTCATAGTAATTGCGATATTAGTGTTCACGCATTAGTATTATTTTAATTTTTAAATTATTTTAATAAATTTAAAAAAAAACTAAATACATCCAAAGTTAATGAATAATTGAGGTATGCGGTCATGACTCACACGGAGCGAACAGATCATCTATTTGCCTTTCACTGACTTTAAAATTTTAATGTAATTATAAGTAAAAATATTTAAATTTTTTTTTTTTTTTATTATACTACTCCACTGGAATAAAAATTGAAACTTGCTCTGCCCCTATTTTTCTGGCTCCTGGGTCACACCGGCATTCAAGCTTTACATAAGGCTAAGGGAAATTGAGTACTGTACTATCTATACCCAAAACCTTTATTTTCTTCCAATTTGTTGAGCTATGGCCTGGTGCATCAAAGAGCACTAAGGCATGATACCCTTCATCTTCTTCTTCTTCCACTTTTGATTCTCATTCTCGATGGAGTGGGATGTGTTTTAGAGTTTTCGAGGCAAAGATACTTGCAGAAGCTTCACGGATCATCTCTATTGGGCTTGAATCAGCAATATCAAACCTTTAGAGACAATGAAGGCCTTCGAAAGGGGGAAGAGATCGCACTCAGAGCTCTTACAAGTAAGCTATTGAAGAATCAAGGATTGCCGTTATTGTGTTCTCAAAAAACTATGCTCATTCCAAATGCCAGCAAATGGTGCTTGGAAGAGCTGGTCAAGTTCATCAACTGCAAAGAGGAAAGGGAGCAAAAGGTTATCCCAATTTTCTATCATGTGGATCCGTCTGAAGTGCGAAACCAAAGGGAGAGATTTATAAAACAGCATTTTCCCTGTCACAAGAAAATGCAGATGAGGAGAAAAGGGAAAGATAAGAAGATGGAAGATCGCATGAGGAAGCAGGCAACTGGTTGATATGATATGGAAGGTTTCCACAGTAATTGTAACTTCTTTTCACCTTCTCATTCAAAGTACTAGCCTTTCTCCTTTAAAATTAATGTTTTCAAATGTTTTTTAACTTAAGTCTAATGCTAGGTGTTGCTGAGGAATATCAAATGTATGAAAGTTTCCTCATGATTGTGCTTTATCTTTTTAGAAATATATGGAGACACTTAATAAGATTGAAACTTAAGTAATAGTAGATTGATCAAATTTAATTTATATACAAATAGGAACAGATCAAAGGATCTTTCCAAATAAATGGTGAGACAAAGTCATGCAAGTATAGAAGACTAATGTGGTAACGACTCATCTAATCAAGATGAAAATTATTAGGTCCAAAATAGATCAATTTATAAGTAGTTATTTGAATGATGAAATCCTTATTTAAAATAGGTGATAATAATATTATAGACATGTCAAGTTTTATTTTGAAGTTTCTAAGAGATTGAGTTCCACAAGCCAATACCGATATGAATTAAGTTTTCTTTTCCACTTCGCTACAAATTAATCATATTTTTCTATTTTCTTCCGTCAATTCTTTCATACGCACTTCTAAAAAAAAATAATGAAATGATACTTATGTAGTTCAATAAGTGTGGTTTGTTTCCTTTTAATTTAATTAAGTTCTTATTACCTTCGATGAAGAGGCTGGAAAATTTAGGTATCATTAAATTTTCCATATTATATAGCTTCTTATTACCTCTAACAAAAGTTATAGTTGAAAATTTAGTTTGTTTTAATCATTAAATTTTCTCCATATGACGGCATCGTCTTTGCAACTAATGCTACGCAAAATGCATGTTCTGTTATGTTTTGCAATTGGCAGCTATGAATCGAGATTATTCAAGATATTATTAAGGAAACTGCGGGAACCATACCTATGGTTTTAGATGTTGATGAGAAAATTGTTGGAATGGATTCTCGTTTAGAAAAACTAGTATCGAGGTTAGAGATTCAGTCAAATGGTGTTCGTATGGTTGGGGTTTGTGGGCTGGGTGGAATTGGCAAGACTACCATCATCACTGCTCTTTATAACAAAATTTCCAATCAATTCCGAAGTACTAGTTTCCTCACAAATGTCAGAGAAGAATCCACCAAAGATTCTGGTCTACTTAAGTTTCAACAACAACTTCTTGATGATACCTAGGGTAAAAGGACAACCGACTTGAAGAAATTCATGAAGGTGTTTCAAAGAAATAGCGACAAGCTTTCCTCCAAAAAGGTTCTTTGTTTTTGTCATGATATCATGATTCGAGACGGTTAGAGCACTTAGTTGGAAAGCATTCTTGGTTTGGTCATGGAAGTAGAATCATCATAACAAGAAGAAAAAAAGATTTGCTAAAGGCACATGAAGTGGATTATATTTATGAGGTTGACAAATTAAATGAAGTCAAAGCTCTTCAACTTTTCTGTTCTTATGCCTTTAGACAATGTCTTCCTGGGAAAGGTTACGGAGATCTCTCTATCCAAGTAGTACGATATGCTGATCGTCTTCCATTAGCGTTGTAAGTTTTGGGTTCTCTTTTATTCAGAAAGGGAGTAAAAGATTGGAAAAGTGAATTGAAGAAACTGCAAGAAGTGCCTAACATGGAAATTACGAATGTGCTCAAAATAAGTTATGATGGATTGGATCATACACAAAAGATGATATTTCTAGACTTTGCATGTTTCTTCAAAGGAGCTCATGTGGAAATAGTAACACAAGTTTTGGATGGTTCGATTCAAAGTAAAGTGGAATAAATGCTCTGGTGGATAGGTGTCTCATAACCATTTCAACAAACAAAAAGATAGAGATGCATGATTCGTTAGCCCAAATGGATAAAGAAATTGTTTATAAAGAATGTCCTAATGAATCGGGAGAGAGAAGCAGATTATGGAAACATGAGGATGTTTGTCGAGTATTAACAATAAATACGGTAAGATGCATAGATATAGTTTAACAATATCTTTTTTATTTGAGTAGTTATTTATCTATATCATCTTATTAATGTTTTATTTATAATTATTGTGGTTAGCTTATTTTGCACTCTTCTTATATATATGGGGACTGAGAAAATTGAAGGGATGCTTCTTAATCGCGCACACGTAACATGAGATAAAGTTTACTCAAGCTTTCAAAAGAATGACTAGACTTAGAGTGCTTATCGTCAATAACAATCAAGTGCAACTTTTTGAAGATTTTACATTTCCTTCTCATGACTTGACATATCTCTATTGGGCCGGATATTCTTTAGCATATCTACCATCAAATTTTCATGCAAACAGTCTTGTATTTCTCTATTTGAAAGACAACAACATAAAAACGATCTTCTGAAGGAAACTCAGTATGATTATTTATTTATTTTATGCCTATTTTCTAATATTTTTAAGTCTTTCTAAAATTATTCATTAAAAGAAATTATATTTTGTTGCAGTGTCTTAAAATATTAACACGGATGAATCTCGATGGTTCACAATAGCTCATTGAAATACCAGAATTCTCAACCATGCCAAATTTGGAGACTCTATTTCTTTTAGGTCGCATGCTAATTTATTAATTAAGGAAAAATATATCTTTTTATATTTAGTTGTTTTATGAAAAAAATTAAAATAAAATAAAATAAAAATAAAAATTAGTTAGTTAGAAGATTACACTGTAAGACCCAAGAAATTCCAATTTCTGGAAAAATGGCAAAATCGTAATTTCAATTACAATATTGTAATTTCAGTTAAAAATTCAAAATTTATTTCCGACTGATGACTAAAACGATTTCAATCGTTGGAATCGCCCGCGAAATCTAGCTTAGTACGTCGACTCGTCAATTCCAGACACTGAATTTACACTTTTTTCGAGACATCGCTGCCGGTGTCGTGAACGACATCCGACGAAAGTCACATATAACATGTACTCATGTGTTGGTATGCATGAGCAGAGAAATGATGAAATGGATGGCCGAGATAGCCGAAAGTGTCAAATCGGGAAAGAAGGGACATAGATGTCATTTTTAAATTCTAAATGATAATAAGACGAACTAAATAGTGTCATCCTTTTATTTTTGAAATACAAAGAGCAAAAAACGTGGGGAGGGCAGTAGCTACTTGCTGTTAAACGGAAAATGGAGGTTTTAGGAGAGAGAAGGACCTCCTTCTCTCTAGAATCGTGGGAGATCCGACCGTCTAGCCGCCTGACAAGAAGGAAGCTACTTACGTGGGGAGGGTTTTACGTAGATGCCGGTTTAAGGAGTTTCATCATACTCAGGAGTGCGGGTTTCTCCCTACTTGGGTTTTATTCTTTATTTAAGTATATTTACGATGTTTGAGTTGATTGAGGCCGTGAATGGCTCCGTTTGATCGGTCCCAAAACTTGGGACGAATTATGAAATTTTTTGAGCCCTCTCTATGCGATCAGGTAGGAGTTAGGGGCTGTTTGACATCATAGTGATGTTCTATGCTATAAATGATGCTTTGATGTGTATGAAGTAGAAAATGGCCGTGAAACCCGGGTTCTCTAAGTGAGCGGAGTGATTGGTGATTTTCGAGAATAGCTGCTTAGGGTTTCACTATTCTCGAAGAATAGTGTTCACAAAATAAATTTTGTGAATTAATGTGTTTGAATCGGAGTAATTCAAGTAGAATTGCTCGTGTTTGATCATTAGCCCACGTGAGCTAATTTTGATGTGATGAAATGAGAAATTACATAACATGATTGTGTGATTTAATTTTTATGTTAATATATGCATGTTTATATATTTGCATGTGTTATAGACTATAATGGAATTGGCATCATGCATTCCATATGCAACTGGGACCCTAGGGCGGTAGAATTGAGTGCATGAGATGAGTGCCAGAAAATGGTTTGGAGGGTTGTCTAAAACTAAAAATGATCGGAGGGTAGTCCATACTAAAAATATCAATCGTCGAGGCGGCTGATTAATATACATCGGAGGGTGATCCGTAAATAATATCAATCGTCGAAGAGCGACAGATGATATATATTTACATTGGATGGTTGTCCATGAACAAACATAATGAATTCTCATACGAGGCTTAGGTGAGTGTGAAGTCGGTGAGGACTTCGGGTATGAGATGATTGCCCAGACATTCAAGTAGGATCATGCATTTGAATGTATGTTTATTTTGGAACATTGCATATACACTTAGGTGGAGAGTAGCCATGGGTGATCCACTGCGAGCATTAGCTCCTGCAATCGGGGATACTATTTTACGAATACGGGAGCGTGCGAGGACGGCTTATCTGGGAATGAAGATGAATGGCTTAGATTAAGTAAAATGTCAAAAAAGGCCCTTTGAGTCAAATAGTTAAATGAAGGGACAAGGATGGAATTATTGAAAAGATTTAAAATAAAGAGACAAAAGTCTTCTTCTTCTCCATTGGAACAAAAAAACATGGAGTAGGTGTAGAGAACCAGTTTTAGAGAGAGGAAGAGTGACTTCTCTCTAGATTTCCCGGCCATCGGACCGTCGGTTCTCGTCGGAGCAAGAAGCAAAGTTGTTCTAAGCGACAAAATTTCTGGCATTAGACCTTGCCGTTTTTGTGGAGTTAGACAACTCGAGAGATAGGATCTTTTTCCTGCTTGTTTATTCTTTGGCTAAGAGCCATGAATGGATAGGGATGTTACGAGGCCAAATGGCGTGTGTTTTTGAGTTCAACGATTGGGATTGAGTAGAAAAGAAAACTCCCTATGGTAGCCATGAGCAGTCTTGAGCCTAGGGTTTCGCATTCACATATGATATGTTATTGTGATTTGGGTGATTCAAGATGAATTGCTTGATTTGTTAATTAGCATGTGAGCTAATTTTGGTGTGTGTTATTAAATTGAATAACATGATTTATGTGAGTTAATTTTGTTAATATATGCATGTAAAATATATTAGCATGAATGATTTGGAAATGGCATAATGCATTCCATATGCACCGGGGCACCCTAGAACGATAGGTGTGAGTGCATGACACGAAAATGAAAGAAAAGTGAAAATGGTTGTGAAAGGAATTTCATGGAAGATTTTCCGAAGAATTTCCTTGGAGAGTTGTCAGCCAGTTCATCTCGGAGGTGGACCCATGGTATTTCGGAGAAATTACGGCCAATTCACCTCGGAGGGTTGTCGATATATTTGCAGAGTGGGTGAGTATGTTTTGAGAACAAAACCTTTTTGTTTTGAAAGCGTATTTTTCTCTGGCTTAAGCATGTGTGAAATTAAGTGAGAACTTCGAGACATGGGATTGGGCATGTAGACATTCAAGTAGGATCATGTATTTGTAGGTGTGATTGATTGCCATTACATGTGCACTTAGGTGGGGGAGTAACCCATGTAGGAGATTATCGCTCTTGGGCATTGCCATCTTTGTCAGGATCATTATTTAGGTACGAGGGAGTGTACGGGAGGACGGCGCTCACTAGAATTCGCGTTTTTAGGATAAGAGTTGGATTGTGGCTTTGGTATTCATTTTGTATAACATGTATTATTAAAATTGTAAAATCTTAATATATGTTTGTATTAAGGGTGATGTATCAACTCTTGAACTATTGTAATATAGTTGATGTATTTTGGTGAGTATTGATGTATGGGCCCAAGTGACCATTTTACTCATGTATTAGGTCTCATAATATGAGACACGCGGATATTCCTTGAGTTAATGAGGGTTGTCTTGAGACACCCCGGGATCGGGCGTCCTGGGCCACGCATAGGGTTTTTCACGTGGTTCGACCAGCCTTACCTGCATCTACGTTTGAAAGAAAATCTTTCCACCATATGATGGAATATTATAGAGTAGAAACTGACAACCACAATTGGAGTTCCCGAGACATCACATGTTTCGGCCCATTCCTTATATACATACTGAGACATGAAATCTGTTGCTTCATCAGTATCCTATTCTTTTTTACATCTCTACACATCCACTATGCTTTACAAGTTCATCTCTCTATCATAACTTTTCCCCTCATGATCTCAGAATATTTATAGTGATATTCCTAACAACTTTCTTTATTCTATAAGGAAACCTAATATTACAATAATATAAGGCTTAAGAATTATCGTATAAAATATTCTTTACACATAGAAATTAATACTAATTAGGAATTTGAAACATATTCGAGAATTAAGTAGTTCAACTCTTGTTGGAACAGCTCACGTCGACAGTCATGTGACCGAGTCACCTCGTTCTAGCATCCTTTAGGAGTTATGTGTGACTACCCTTATAACACCCTTTTAGAACTTTAGGTGAATCCTCGATTTGGAGCTTCAAAACATGCGGCTTGTTTTGTCTTTGAAAGTGTACCAACTTTAAGCTCCAACGAAATTGAATTCAATAAATATTAACTCATCACTCATAAGAAATTTAATAAATATATAAATAAAAGAAGTACGAAGTCATTAAACATTCTCTTTAGATATTCTATAATTGCATTAACTAATCTTTTGATTAATGGAACTTTTGACATTTTAGAAAATCAAGAAATTATACCGATCTTTGCTTGGCATAATTATGTTGAATTCTTATGTCTACTCTTCTCATTCAAATTTTTTCTGTCGTTTACTCTTTCTTTTGCATTAGAAACTGATTATCACGTATGTGTATTGCTCATAACTAATACCATAAACACTAAAGATGTTACAAATTATCAAGAGTTGAGATCGAAGTCTTAGGAGGTTAATAGGTTTCATCTTTTGAAAATTAAATATTAATTAGGCTCAATTTGGAACCAAGAAAGTACTGAAAGAAAAAAAAAATATACTAAGGAAAATTATTTTCTCATGTTGGATTACTGTAAAATATAAATAAAATTAAATATAATAAAATTCCTCAAAAAATTTTACACATTTTAAAATAAATGAATTTGAATAAACATATATAATTAATTTATGAAGAAGTTTAATCCTATTACCATTATTTTCCTCTGTGCCTTAGTACTTTTGGGTTCAACGAGCATACTTTTTATCAAATTGTTTATTGAATTATGATTCTTTTTCTTTTTTTTTTTTAATTACATTATTTTGATTATCATCATAGTCTATTGAATAATAATTTATGATACATATTCTAGATAACATTGTCTTGTAACTAATTTAAGTAAATTATAAATCTTTGAGTATTAGAAAGTGCTTGGCACTTGATAAAGTATGTCTTGTTGTCATGAGCAAGGATAGTTAATTGAGGTACCACTCTGGCATGACAATGATCTACACCTAAAGTGATCAGAAAATTTAAAATGTTCACTTGACAAGATATCAAGCTCTCCAAAATAAACCAAATATAGAGGAGGGCCCTAAACCAGAAACACCAAATTACATAGAAGCTATAAGGTCCTATTTGCATTGATCACAAAAGAAGGGTTTTTGGACTTAGAATTAAGGTGACTCAAAATAGTTTTAAGTGCTATAATAAGAAGATTAATATCCCTAGTTTATTTTGTTATTAATGGATGATGTTTGAGTTATCTCGGGATCTAAATGTTTATATTTGTCCACATTTCTGAGGCGCGGTTGTCTAACTAAAAGGTCTTAATATTTCAAATTCAAATGTTGGTGGTCAAATTTTCCTAAAAAAGATGATACATATATTACTTTGAAGATTATTGTGCTTCTCTTTCTAATAGTGTTTGTAAGATCCTTGTTCGATTAGTCTTTCTTCATCAAAAAGGAAAAAATTTTCTTACGGCTACCATGTGTAGGAGTTCGTCAAAGTGAGAACCCGGCTAGGAGATGCATAAGATAGCAATAGGTCTGAGTATTTCCTGGTTTATATCCTTCCATACTTTCTCAACTTGCTTGTTAAGCTCTAGGTATGCATCTTTCTACGAGACACTATTGCTTCACGTAACATTTATGATCCAACATGCCTCTCTCTTGCTCAAACTACATGAAAAATAAATAGCAAGACATCATGTTTTACAAAAGAAAAAAAACATGTAAAGGCTTCATCTAGAACTCAAAAAATGCTAAGGAAAGAAAATAGAGAGGAAAACCCGGAAGGAAAGAAAATTTGGAGAAAAACAAAAAAAATTAGTTTAAGTTTAATAAAATGATTTTATATGTTTCTTCAAACGCATTTTATTTATTTTCTCTATTATATAAGGACGACTAAAATTTAAAAATAATTGAAATTTTGAGGAATTTTAAATATATTTGATTTTCTTTTATATTCCTCCACAACTAAGCAATCATAAGAAAATGATTTTCCTTAGTGTTTTTAATCTTTCCCTAGTAATTTCAAGTGATCAAATGGAGCTTAGGGAAATCTCAAAGAAAATCAAATATAAGTAATATTACTTAGAAACTTATGAGTACAACATTATTAATCTTTACTATGATCAATTAAAATAAATAAGTGAGTTTGAAATATTAAATAACAATATGTTGGATTTAACTCCATTTTATTTTCCTCTCTATTTTTGTTCCCTTCCTTGTATTTTCCTTCAAATTTTCTAAAACAAACACAGCCTTGGTGAGGTGAGATATGTATTAGCAGCATTTTGGAAGTAATATATCAAAGTACCCTTGTGTGAAGCCATGTCATCCATAAGCCTGATAATTGTGGAGCAAGCTCTCACGATCTTTGGCCCATTACGGCCCAATCAAAGGCCTTCTTTGTTGCTATCATTCCCATTCCAACAAAGGAGATGATTGTGAACATGGGGACATCATAGCTTACTAGTGCAATTCCCATGTATTCTTCTACAGTTGGTACGTATTCTCCGTGGAGCCATTTTGCTTCGTTGAAGTAAGCTCGAACAGAGCCTTTCATCTGGAATATCTTCAACAAAGCAAATGGTATAATGGGGAGACAAAGATAGCTAGAACTGAAGGCCATTTGAAACTCAGAGAAGTGAAGAAAAGTGGAAGAAAGAAAATTTGGAGAAATAAAAATAGTTTTAAACTTAATAAATTAATTCTATTTATTCTAACTCATTTTATTTGTTTATCTCTATTATATAAGGACTAAGAATTTAAAATATCTTAAATGTTGAGGAGTTTGGATTATATTTGATTTTCTTTTATATTTTCTATGATAAAAGAAACATGAGTAAACAATTTTCCTTAATATTTTTTTCTTTCCCTAGTATTTTCTAGGCTCGGAGAAGAATTCTTACCACCTCTTTTGCATAGTGAACACAATAAGATCTTTTTTCATTCTCCCTCTCAATTTCTTTGTAGGCATCTAAGACAGCATGATAAATGGCTTCATGTATTCCAGAAGCATAAAAATATGTAAAATGTAAAGGAGTTTGGATTATATTTGATTTTCTTTTATATTTTCCATGATGAAAATACATATGAAAATAATTATCCTTAGTATTTTTCTTTCCCTAATATTTTCCAAGCCCAAAGAAGAATTCTTACCCCCTCTTTTGCATAGTGAACACAATAAGATTCTCTCCGCAATTTCTTTGTAGGCATCTAAGATAGCATGATAACATGGCTTCATGTATTCCGGAAGCTAATCTATACAATTATCGTCCCACTTGAAAATTAGCCCCTTCTCCTTTTGGGTTTACATTATGGAAACCTAGGAAAATATCCATTTTTACGAAAAATGATAAGCGGTAATTGCCTTGTAGGAATTTATGTTGAAAACTTGAAATTTTATAGATCTTGGATGTGAAGCGGACTTCACCGTTAGAATCTTCTCGTGAAATCTAGCTACCCAGTCGAATTTCGTTGGATTCTGAGACAGTCGGAATTTCATGTATTTCCAAGCATGGGTGTCGGATGACTATGAGTGGTGCCTGTGGCATGACCATGTGGACCATGGAAGCTTAGAGGAGGGCACATGGCATGAGAGCCATGTGGTGTGATACTACCTAGTGCATGTCCATGTGACCACATGGCACATGAAAATGAATCATATAAAGACACATGTCATGTGAGAGAAATAGGAAAGTGAGAGGAAATTTCCTCTCTTTGGATCAAACCAAGAAACAATTCGGGTGGAGGAGAAAAGGAAAATAAATGGAAAAGAAAGAAAATATAGAAAAGAAAGGAAGAAAGAAAAGAAAGAAAGGGAGGAAAAGAAAGAGAAGAAAAAAAAAAAGAATGCGTGGGAAAGGGAAAAATGAGAGAGGAGATAGGAGAGTCGGCCATGCACTCTCAGATTCCAGTGTTTCAACGATCGACAGTCGATAGGCCGAGAATTAAAGTTGGTCTACTCGACGAGAGCTACGAGTTGGTGCCAAAAACACAAAGAGGTTGGGTTTTCTCATACACTAGTTCCTCTTAATCTAGAATTCGTAAATGGTAGTGTGGTTGACCAAACCATGGGGCGAGTTTTGGACATTGGAATTTGTTTTCGGACCGGAGTTTAGAATAGGAGTTTTTATGGTCGGTATCCAGACGTTTTTGGTTAGGGAAGGTTGGAAAATGCATGTTGGATTTGGTTGTGAAGCTGTTTTACTTGAGAACAGGTTTCGGGCGAGTTGAGGGGGCTAGCAATAGCTAAATTTATATTTGTAAATGAAAGGCTTGAAAGTTGTAAAAAATAAAATAAAATAAAACAAAAGCTGAAATTTCTTTACTAAGTCTAGATTATTTCCAAGGCCAGGTATGGCCGGATTTATGGCCTAGAAGGGCTAGTTTGTGTGGACTATTTTTGTGTGTTATTCTTTGGAGATTACATAACATGTTGAATGTGTTGTAAATATGTTGATATATTGGTGTTATATATATTAACATGAATGGATGTAAATTATATGCTTTCAATATAATTATCCATGGTACTTGGCATAAAGTACGGGTTATAAATTGTTCCATGTAGTGTTCATTATACATGTAACATGAGATAACATGTAGTAGCATTTTGCATTGCATATGCACGGGAAACATCGCATTTCATGGGTGTGAGTGCATGGTTGAGTAAATCGACAACTGCGTTTGGTGTTTGATTGGGTGGAGGCTTGGTAAATGGGACAGCGATCCATGAGTCACACAATTGCATGAAGCGAAAAATATCTGCGGGTGTCGACAGAAGGGATAGATCCCCCTTGGGTGAAAGACCATGATTATGGTCGAGACATAGTCCCAGTGATGAAAGGTCGTAAAAGTGTACGGGTTTACTTGGAGCCCACGTGGGATGGCAAAAAATCATTACCAGAGGCGCATGGATTTTGAATATAAAATGATCATTGTGATGTATCATCCAAAAATTTTTAGTTTATAAACAAAATAAAATTGGTTTTGAAAATGATCATTGGATGTCATCCAGAATGACAGTTTTTCACACTTAGCATAAGCATATGTGAGAGAGTTGGTGAGGACTTAGGACATGGGGCATGATGAGTCTCATCTCGATTCATGGCATGTAGGATTCCATGTAGAATTTGCATATTCTTCATTGGAATGTCGATGTGTGTATTATTGTGTGAACATGATATTGCATGTGCACTTAGGTGGGGAGTAGCCCTTATAGGAGTTATCCTTACTAGGCATTGCTCACCCCGTCGTGGGACCCCCTTTAAGATGTAGGTTATGTACGACCGATGACCCTTATCAGGAATAGTAGGTGTGAAGAAAGCAAATTGTGGCTTTGGCTTAGTTTTGTAAAAAAACTAGATTTTACATGTAATATTTTGTACATAAGAGAGTTGTAATTCGAACTCTTATGAACTGTTTTGATAAATTTGTACATTTTTCTAAAATATATATGCATGAATGGATCCCGGTGAATGGGACGCGATCTGGTGGTATCGAGATATGTGATACTCACAAGTATTCCGCTCGTTGACGGGTTGTCAACGAGACCCCCGGGTTTTGGGGCGTCACACCTTGGTATCAAAGCCTAGGTATACGAATGCATAGGGCTTGGTGGGCATGGATTTAAGACATGTAGTTATAATACAGAGCTTAGGTTATGAATGCCTAGGGCTCGATGTCTGATATTAGCATCATAGCTTGGTATCAAAGTATTCATTGTGCATTCTTGTGAATCGTTGTGTGATGATTGTGTTACATAATGTGTGTTACATGTTAGTGTGGATCTCATGCATAGGTGTTCCATTTGTTGGAATGTCAGTTTGTGGTAGTCTTCGTTGACGACATCTTGATCTACTCCAAGGCATAGGAGGAGCATGAGGATCATTTGAGGACTGTTCTCTAGGACCTAAGAGAACATCAATTATACGCCAAGTTCAGTAAGTGTGAGTTTTGGCTTACTGAAGTAAAATTCTTGGGACATGTAGTGTCATCTTCGGGTATATCAGTGGACTTGGAGAAGGTAGAGGCAGTTATGAGTTGGGAGGCGGTCGATGCTGAGATCTGATTTCTTGGGATTGGCGAAGTGCTACGGAGATTTATTGGGGATTTCCCCCACTAGTTGCACCATGACAAGATTAACCGAGGAAGAGGTCGAGAGTTTGAGTGGAATGACTAAAGTGAGGCATTCCGGGGAATTAAAATGAGGCTTACTTCAACCCCTATCCTGATAGTCCCGGAAAGGGGATAGATGTACACAGTGTACTACGATGCTTCTAAGGACGGACTGAGATGTGTTTTGATGCAGTCCGGGAGGGTTGTAGCTTATGGTTCTCGACAGTTGAAGAACCACAAGCGGAATTACCCTACACATGACATGGAGTTAAGCGGTCGTAGTCTTTCATGAAGGCTTGGTGCCTTATCTATACGTTGATGTAGTTCGAGGTATTTTCATACCACACTGACACAGCGGGACCTCGACATGAGAACGACTTTCGGTGGATGGAATATCCTAGAAGACTATGACTTCACTTTGCATTACCATCCCGGAGTAAAGCGAATGTAGTGGCTGAGGCACTCGATGGAAGTCACGAAGTCTTGTCTGTGTAGCTTCGGGAGTGGCGGATACTCGAGGGATTGTGGGTTAATTTGGACTACGATCGGTGATCAGCTGAGGGTGTTTTGGGAAGTTTAGTGGTACACCTTCCCCTCATGAGTAAAGTGATTAAGTCGGGGAGGGGACACGGAGATATTGTCCATGTCGAATTTGGGTGATCGAAATCTGAGTGATGAAGGAATTTGGCCCGGTCCTGCGTGTCTTTGGTATAGGGGATGGGTTGTGGTTCCCTAGTTGATAGTCACGAGAGAGGAGATTCTCAGGGAGTTCCATTGCTCCGTTTTATAGTGCATCCAGGTGGCACGAAGATGTACCGAGATCTTCATTGTCAATATTACTAGAGTGGGATAAAGAAACATGTGGCGGACTTTGTTCGACGATGTCTCACGTGTCATCTGGTAAAGGCTGAGAATCAGAGGCCAGCAGGGTTACTCCAGTCTCTGAAAGTAGCCGAGTGGAAGTGGAAACATATCATGATGGATTTTGTGACTCACTTGCCATGGACATCGCGGAAGCATGATGAGGTGTGGGTGAGAGTGGATCGGCTCACCAAGTAGGCACATTTTCTGGCTGTGTGGATTACCTTCACGTTGGAGGAATTCTACAGGTTATACATACGAAAGATCATCCGGTTACATGGAGTGTCAGTCTCTATCGTATTAGACCGGGATCCCGGGTTTATGGCTCGCTTTTGGAAGATTTTCCAGAGAGACATGGGAACACGGTTGATGATGTCTTGCCTTTCATCCCTGAAGCAGATGATCGGTGAGAGGACCATACAGGTTTTGGAGGACCTGTTGCGGGCATGCGTCCTATATCTCAAGGGTGGCTGGGGGAGCAATTACCCTTGGTAGAGTTTACACATAACAACGATTGCTCGGGCGACGTCTGAATGGCACCCTATGAGGCTTTATATGGGAAGCCATGTCGATCTCCGTTGTTGGACGGAGATGGAGAAGTCCACCACGAATTAGGATTTTATTCAGAGCACCTCTGAGAAGGTGGATTTGATATGAAACATCTTCTCGACTCCGAGCCGGTAGAGAAGAGTTACAGATAGATGTGTGACCTCTAGGTTTAAGGGTAATCATGTCTTCTTGAAAGTGATGCCTAAGAGAGGTGATTAGATTCGAAACCTCGTCGAGGTATCGGGCTCTTGAATGCCAAGATGGTGTCTGATTACTGTCCGGTTGGCTTACCCCTTGAGTTTATCGGGTGTCATGAGGTATTCCATGTCTCCATGCTCGAAAATACCTCGGATCAACATGTAGTGGATTGAGGGCGAAACTTATTATTGATACATATGGGACCTTCGAAGAGGAATAGTGTCATGGATGGCCCAGGGATCAGGTTTTTGCGAAGCAATTTGTGAGGCTAGTAGATGTGTTATGGTAGCATCGAGGGTGGAATAGGCGACATGGGAGCGTGAGGACATGGCGGCGTGCCATATCCTTTCTTATTTGGGATGAAGGTACGTTGTTTAGTCATTTAATTGCTTAAATGAATTTTGTTGCATATGCATGAGATTGGCAGGTATGTGTATAAAATCTAGGACCTTTTCTTAGGATGGGGGAGGCGGCGGCGGAGATAAAACCGGGAAAATGAATTTTTTAAAAGAGTGGCAAAACGGTAATTTGCCATTTGTAGTACAGGTTAATAAACTGAAATTTTCTAGATCTCGAATTACAAAATGGACTTCACCATGGAATCGTCTCGCAAAATCTAGCTACTCGGTCGAATTTCATTGGATTATGAGATAGTTGGAATTTCACGTATTTCGAGGCACGGGTGTCGGATGACACATGAAGTGGTGCCACATGGCATGACCATGTGGATGCAGTGAAACAGAGGAGGGCACATGGCATGAGGCCATGTGGTGGCATTATTACCACCTAGTGCATATGTCCATGTGACACATGGCACATGGTAAATAGATCATATGAAGACACATGTCATGTGAGAGGAATAGGAAAGTGAAATTTCCTCTCTCTTTGGATCAAACGAAACAATTTGGTGGAGGAGAAAAGGAAAAATAGAAAAGAAAGAAAAGGAAAAGAAAGAGAAAAGGAGAAAAGAAAGAAATGAAGAAAGAAAAGAAAGGGAGGAAAACAAAGAAGAGAAAAAAAAAAAAAAAGTCGTGCGTGGGAAAGGAAAAAAAATGAGAGAAGGGAGATAGGAGAGTTGGCCGTACGCTCTCTGATTCCAGTGTTCAAATCGAAAGTCGATGAAGTGAATTAAAGTTGGCCTACTCGATGAGAGCTATGAGTAGGTGCGAAAACACGAAGGTAGGTAAATGGTCGTGTGGTTCGATACTAACCATGAGGCGGAGTTGAACATTGGGATTGTTTTTCGGACGAGTTTAGGACTGGGTTTGATGGTCGGTATCCAGAGCTATTTTGGCTCGGGAAGGTTGGAAAAATGCATCTTTAGTTTTGTTGTGAACTATTTTGGGATAGTTTCGGGCCGAGATTTGAGGACTACTTCTGGCTGAATTTATAGCTATAAATGACAGTCTTGAAAGTTGTAAAAAACATAAAATAAAACAAAAGCTGAAATTTATGGTGGGAAAGGCTAGTTTGTATGGACTATTTTTTGTGTGTTGACTACGGAGATTTAATAACATGCTGAATGTGTGTTGTAAATATGTTGATATATTGGTGTATATATATATTAGCATGAATGGATGTAAATTATATGCTAACTCGATATAATTGTCCATGGTACTTGGCATAAAGTACGGGTTATAGATTGTTCCATGTAGTGTTCATTATACATGTAACATGAGATAACATGTAGTGACATTTTCCATTGCATATGCATGGGAAACATCGCATTTCATGGGTGTGAGTGCATGGTTGGTAAATCAACACCGCGTTTGGTGTTTGATTGGGTGGGCTTGGTAAATGGGACAACGTCCTAACAACAGTCGCTTGATTTGCATGAAATGGAAAATATGTGTCGGGTATCAGCAAAGGATAGATCCCCCTCGGGTGAAAGACTACATAATTGTGGTCAAACATAGTCCCCAACGATGAGCCGTAAAAGTGTACGGGTTTCTTGGGCGGTGCCACACCAAAAATCCGCTACCCATAAAAAGTATAGTTTTGAATATAAAATTATCATTGTGATGTATCATCAGCTTTTGGTTTATAAACAAATGAAATTGGTTTAAAATGATCGTGGATGTCATCGGAATGACGGTTTTTACCTGGCATAAGCATGTGTGAGGAGTCGGTGAGGACTCTGGACATGGGAGCATGATGAGTCTCATCTTGTTTCATGGCATGTAAGATTCCATGTAAATTTGCATGTTCTTTATTGGAATGTTGATGTGTATTATTATTGTGAACATGGCATTACATGTGCACTTAGGTGAGGAGTAGCCCTTGTGGGAGTTATCCTTACTAGGCATTGCTGGCCAGGTCGTGGGACCCCCCTTTCAAGTGTAGGTTATGTACGGAGGCGGTGACCCTCATCCAGAGACCGCGGAGTGTGAAGAAAGCCCGAATTGTGGCTTTGAGAAACCACTTTTGTAAAAAAACTAGATTTTACGCATATAATATTTTGTATATAAGAGGATTTGTAACTCGAACTCTTATGAAGCATTTTGATAAATTTGTACATTTTCTAAAATATATATGCATGAATGGATCCGTGAAATGGGGCGGGATCTAGTGAGTATCAGATATCACGATACCCACGAATTATTCAGCATTTATGGGTTGTCGACGAGGACCCTTGTGTTTTGGGGCGTCACACATTACGGAAAAAATTCATCTCAAAATGTGAAATTTGTTTGTTCATCATACCTCTCAATTGCCTCTATGAAGAGTTCAATTTCTTCAATAGTGCCATACACATCATAAATGTCATCTATCACTGTTATTAGAACAAGTAGTTTGGTTTGTATTCTTCTAGCATATGAGTATTGGGGCTCGAAACATGCCGCGACGATCCAAAGGTAGGTTTCGACCACTTTCCCATCCGAATGAGTAACTTGAGGAAATCTATATCCTTCCACTACCTAAGAAATACACTAATTCCATATGAATTATCAGTATTAGGATTCGAATATTAGATTTGAAAACTGACCTAGTGATTTGGCTTAGCTCTTTCTTATACGTGAAATTTATGATAGGTTGAAATCTAACTTGGCAAGTTTCAATAAAGCTCTACTATGTGAAGCTTCATTTTGATAGATAGATATGTTAGACCTTATCTCTAGCCTTTCCAAACCTTTTCTGATGGGCCGGTATAGGGATTTGGTTACTTGTACTGCAAGAGGGTATTCTAAATGTTCAAAGACTTGAGGTGAGTGGTGGTGGAAGAAAAGCGAGTGCCCATACAGAATATCCTTTCCTTGAACCCTAAGATGTCAGAGCCTCATACAAACCTAGCATACCTTCCACATCGGTGAATTATACATTCTTGAATCTACCATTTTCATCATGAACCCATTGAATATATCTACAAATGAAAATATTAAAGACATGCGTAGAATAGGCAAAATGAAAAAAGAATAAAAGGAGCAAATAGATTACATGAAAACCATAAGTAGGGAAAAAAAAAACATAAGCAGATGAAGAGAAATTGATACAACATCAAAGTATTGTGATTATTAACTTATAAAAAAACTGTGAAACCCTAGAATAGACATAATTCAGGTCACCTATTAGAAGTCCCACATTGGTTGGACACGGTCCAATTGAGTGAATATATCACGGGAACCTTCTCTTATAAAGCCTTTTAGTGGGAGATGAAATGGATTCTAAAATGTTAACATGATATTAGAGCTGGCCAAGTGTCTAGATCATAGTGGAGGAGGCTCTACACTTATCATCCTTTGAAAGGACTAGAAAAGAAAAGAAAAACCCGGCCTCCGTGTGAGGGAGTGTTGGAAGTCCACATCAGTGGACACGGTCCAATCGAGTGAGGAATATATGGAGAACCTTTCTCTGTTGTAAGTCCTTTTAGTGGGAGGTGAAAGGGGTTCTAAAATATTAACATCCACCCAACTATAATGGAAAATTTTGAGATATAAGATAGTATATAGGTGAAGATTCCTACTGATATTCGCATCCTTACCACATGAAACCATTGAATCCGTGCTGTCTTAGAGAGTGAGAAATCGGAGAGACCTCGTAGAGAGATCGTTATATTTGTAAATCAATGTGATGGTGATTATCATAGATGTAACAATGCTGCTTCAATTTCTTTCAAAATGGTATGCCGTCCCAAGTCTTTGAACTGCATCAATGAAGTTCAGTTGCTGTGACGGCTTACCAGCAGCTGCCACTAAGCTCTCTCCCAACTACCTGTTTCAAATCCTCCAATAGACATGGGTCATCTGTACCATTACATTGCATGCACACATTACTGGTAAACAAATTCAAAGAAAAACATCAGATAGTCGAATGTTCTTATGTAAATTTATGTTGTTACCTCATCATCAGGTGCGTAGTCAGTAAAGCGATGCCTTCGATACCAGAATGAAAGTTTGCCATCGGCGGTTACCTCCGGTTTATAACGTGGGGGTAAGGGATAAGAACACATGTTGCCAAGGATGGATATTAAGATAGCCTACCAGCTCCAGTGTTTTTAAAGTCCTAAATTCAGCAGCAAGTCATGAGCATGATTTATATAAATACTTTGTCATGAAGTGCTATTGAATTGTTGCAGCAGGTGAACGTTATTTTTGTATTTTTCTATATCAATTACCATTGATAATTGAATTTTGGCTGCATGCTTTGGCAGTTCATTGTAAACTGCGCTAGTATGGGAGCATTGATAATTATGGATGTGCCCCGCTGCTGAGGGTGGGGTCAGAGAGCATTTGGACTGTTTAGAGTATTATTAGAAAAAGAAAAAAACACTAAATTATAAAATAATACACTGTTTGTTTCAAAATTTATTCCTCTTTTTCCCCAACCTTTTCCTTTTTAAGATACTAGAAATGGTCACCGGTAAGTCATAGCTTCCTCTAAATTAAATAAATTAATTTAGTATATAAAATATATACAAAAATATTATCTTCATTAAAAGAAGTGGAGTAAATCTGTATGATATAAATTATTACACAAAGAAAAGTATCTTATTTTGACATATTTTTTTGTATTTCTGTATAATATAGAAAACTATAAGAGCCAAGAGTAGGGGGACCTATGCTTTTCAAGATAAACTGGGGTGTTAATTTGCGGGAAATCTTTACTCTGTTCCAACTGATAATATACAAAGGCCTGAGATACAAAAGCTCTGGGTCTGATTCATACATATATATAAAAGATTTTGTAGATGTAAACGATATTATATCACATAAAAGCAATAAAAAAGTATTATGCAAAGATTCGACGTAAAAAATATTAATTTGATAAAAAAAATGAGTACCTAGTATACACAATGTTAGTTGATTACAATAATAAGGCAATGAGTGCTTATACATAATTATAACATTAAGCATAAAAATCAGTAATTCTATGATGATAATGAAAGTAAACGTAGACAATAACAATTTCTAAACTATACATTCTTAAGCAGTTTTAAAGAGCCCAGAATATAAATATACGTGTGAGACCAAAAATAGTTGAGGGAAGGTAAAAACACTAGGTTTTCTAAAAAGCACTAAGGAAAGGAAAAATGCTAAGAAAATAATTTTCTTATATTTAATTGTCTAATATAAAAAATTTAAGTGTCAATGAGGTATCACTCAGTGGTTAGAGGGTTGAGAGGGGCATAGGGAAGGACCATAAAATATTTAGTTATAATTCCAAGTGAATAAATGTTAAAAAAAAGGTTACGTTTGGTTCTCAAAAAATATTAAGGAAAAAAAAAACTGTTAAGAAAAATAATTTTCTTATATTTGGTTGTCTTACGAATTTTCTAAAGAAGATCATATATAAATAAAATTTTATAGAATCTCTTGTGGATGTACTTGTGTGCTCTTCATCTGCTTTTGTGAATTCAAAATTTGAGAGCATTGCTTTTTTTTTTCCTCCTTGGAGATGGCAAAGAAGAAATGAAAGAATATACCCAGACCATTAGTAAGAGAGTGCGAAAAAAGTCTCACCTCGAGCGCTCAACGGTAAAGTAGGAGGACTAAGAAAACTATTTATAATCCAGTGATAGTAAGAAATTAACGGCAGATGTGTTTAGTTGTTCACATATTAAATATTATTCAGAGACGAAACAGTCTAACAGAGAATATGAAGTTTTGGACTAATATACATTATTTAAAAAAAATAAGTGAAAATCAAAAATAATGTCCAAACATGTAGTCTAGTCACATCGGCATACACATTAAGCGATGCTATAGTCACTAAGCTGCTGACATTATAATTTTAAATAAGCTATGACATTAAACTTTAAAAAAATTACAATGCCGCAACTTATGTCGCGATATTATTTTGATTGTCGCGACCTTCCTTTCCAATCTTTAGTCTTCAAGGTCGGTTGTGACACTGCCCTCTTAATGTACAACTGTTGACATTTGGAATGAATGTCGCAACACTAATACTCTTGTCGCGACACAATGTGTTGCTGGTTGGTCTTTAGGGGTGTCGTGATATTGTTGCGACATTCCTGCTCGAGACTCCTTTTGGATGAATGTCACGACAAGTTTGTGAGTGTCGCGACATTCATGCTGGTTGGTCTTCACGTTTGTGTAGCGACATAAGTTTCAATGTCGCGACATAAGTTCTGCAGGCCTTGTAAATTTTTTTAAGTCAATGCCTCGATCTCGGTGACCTGACGTGAGCAAAAATTACAATGCAGCCGAGATGCAACTGCGACATTATTGTTTAAAAACTAGGGATTCTTCTTCTTCCCTCCCCCATTTGTTGTTTATTCCTTTCTCTCCTCACTCAGCTCCTCTCCGATTGGTTTTGACACCGATACAACTGCGTTCCTCTTCCATAGCAAGTAACCTACTTGAGTTACTAGTTTTGAGCATTCTTTTTAATTCTTGTGTGTGTTCCACCTTTTTCTCTGTTTGCAACTTTTTATATATAGTAAGTATAACAGATAGTGAAGAAAGACTAGAAAGACTTGAGTCTTTGTATAATATATTATAGTACAAGTCTGAGGCCTTATATAGGCTAGGCTATACAGCCACCAGGGAAAATACAAATTCTGATCTAGGAAGGAATAAAAATAAATCTAACAATATAATAATCTAACATCCCCCTCGAGCTCATGGTGGTTTAAGAGAAACCATTATGAGTTTGAACTAAAACTCGAAAAGTTCACGGAAGAAGTGGTTTGGTGAAGAAATCAACTAAGCGATACAAGAGGAAATGGCTTGAAGTGTGAGTACCGCAGTAGATGATGACGAATGAAGTGACAATCAATCTCAACCTATTTAAATACGTTCATGGATGACATCGTATGAGCAATTTGAATAGCACTTGATTATCAAAGTGAAGTTTAGTTGCGTTAGACAGTCAACACCAAGATCTGTAGTAACCAACGTAACCAAATAAGTTGGTTGTAGTAGGCACCCGGTGCTCTATATTTTGTAGGTGCTGGAAGAGGCAGCGACTATTTGTTTCTTGCTTCTCTAAAGTCAAGAGAATCACCCGGAAAGAAAACAATATCTGTGGTAGATCGGCGATCGGTGGGATCACTTGCCCCTGATACGCATGCGAATATTCACGAGAAGAGTTAATGAAGAATGGGAAGAAAAATAGAAGACCATCAAATATAGTGCCTTTTAGATATCGAAGAATCTAAGAACACCGGCATATTGAGGAGATCTGGGGCTGACCATAAAGCGACTATACATGAGCGCATAGGAAATATCAAGGCGATAACGGTGAGATGGAGTGGAACTCCCGACAAAGTATCTGTAAGAGTAGCATCGAGATAGTGATTCGCCGTCACTTGAAGTGAGGCAACAATTATACTCTGATAGGTGTGTCGACTATCTTACTACTCCAGTCAATCTTGGCTCGAGAAGTCGGATCAGTATACTTAACTTTGAGTAAGATAATAAACATCTGCGGAAGAAGAAGCTTCTAGACGAAAGTCATTAAGAGTAGAGATCTTTCATTTCAGTGTGGCGACGAAAGTGCTTTAGATCACGAATATACCACGCATATCATCACCTATAATAATCATATCATCGACATACAAGAGGAGAATAGTAATATGACAAACCATCATAGAAAATTTGTATCAAAGAATTGCTTAAAACCATGCTAAGAGATATTAGAATTGAACTTTGCAAACCGCTTTCCGAGCTTGTTTAAGACCATAAAGTGCCGTAGTAGTTGAAATACTCTGTGAGGAATTTGAAAGGGTGAGAGTAACCAGGAGGAAGCTTCATATGGGCTTCCTGCGAGGTTCACCGATAAGAAAAGCATTTTTGACATCCATGCGAAAGAGTGTCCATTTACGAGCCGCGAAATGGAAATAAAGTCCTAACGGAAGAAAGTCGATCCGCAGAGCAAAGTCTCCCTCATGTCAATCTCATACTCTGAGTAAAACCCATGGCAACAAGGCGGTGTATCGGCTTAACATTGCCATCCGATCAAGTCTTGATCTTATAAACCCATTTATAATCTATAGCAAATTTTCCGGATAGGTCCCGGCCCGGATCCCATGTTCTAGTCTTATGCTGTGCATCCAACTCTTCTTTCATAACTTGTTGCCATAAAGAGTTAGAGGAAGCCTCATGAAAAGTCGGAGGTCCCTAGAGAGAGGCAAGAGCAAAAAAGCAATGAAAGTCATGAAGGTGAAAAGGAAGAGAAGTTACCCCCAGTAGAACCGGAGTGAAGTGCATGAGAGTTAGAAGGGCCGATAGGATCTTGGAGGCGGGATCGATGGAGCACGTCGATGTTCGGTCTTGAAGCTCATCAGATGCATGAGAAGGAACATCAATAATAGAAGAGGGAAGGGAACTGAGACAGAGAGGTGCGAGACTCCTTAGGAAAGGTCGGAGGATCGATGGGGGAATAGGGAAACATGAACATGAGGTAGTTGGTAAACATTTTGTGTTTCCCAAGACCACATGCCGAGAAACACAGACGTTTGCTAATGGGATCATAACACCTATAACTTTTTACCAATTCCATGCAACAACACAAATGAGAGCAGGGGCGAAGTTTGTTTCTTTCATGATGATCATGAAGAAGAACAAAATAGATACATCCAAAGACTCTAGAAGTAAGTCATAAGAGGGAGAAGAGCAAACAACAGAACATAAGGAGTTTGATTCTGAACAATGGGAAGGACCTGGTGATGGGTGTAAACCGATAGGCGACTTCCCCCGAGCGAGAAGGAGTTGAAGGGGGACGATAGTAGTAACCTGAGCAACATCAAGAATATGAAGTTTGCGCTCAATACATACACATTTGCTAAGAAGTGCCTGCAATATGAATGAGGAGCAATTACCAAATTGATGTTGAATAGAGGTAAATTCATGGAATTTTATATTCTTGGGCATTATCAGATCTAAAAACTTTGATAGGTTTAGAAAACTGTGTTTCAATCATTTTGGTAAAGTCACAATATATTGATAAAGTTCATAACGATTTTTGAAGAGATAAATCCAAGTATATCGGGAAAAATCATCCACAAAAATAACAAAGTAACGTGACCCACCGGGTGAAATGGGAGGGCCCATACATCAGGAATGAATAAGATCAAAGGAAGAAGAGCATGTGAATACTTTGTTATTAAATGGTAAAAACCGATTTGTTTGCCAAATTGACAAAGCGTACAATCAAAACTCTTATTTGAAACCGAACCTAACGAACCCCTAGAAACTAGTTGTTTAACCCTAGAGATAAGGTATGACCAAGGCAAGAATCCGTAAAGCAAGAGAAGAAGTGCTACATCCTGAGGCAGTAGAGATGAGAGGACGGTAAATAAGAAAGATGAGCTCGAACAACCTTCAGGCCTTACGTGCGGTCCCAACGAATCTGTCCGTCAGAGGAATCTGCACAACCACTAGTAGAGGAAAGGTTAGAGAAAAATCAAGTTGGGTGAGTTACTTGACAAAAGAATATTATGAGTGAGTTTAGAGATCGCAGTGCAGTGGAAAGCAGGACAAAGAATTTAGTGTGAGACATTACGAGATGAGATGTGCGTAGGAGAACCATTTGGAGTGTATATGGTAGGAGAGAAGTAGAAGTGTGTGAAGGTACAACGTCGGGAGAAGAAATCATATGATTACGTGACGAATCGAAAGCCACATAGGAGTACGATATCGTAGAAGAGTGAGTGTTGGATGCAGTGGAAGATAGAAGATGAACCTGATTAACCATCCTTTAGATGCGCTATAGAGAGAGATGGCGGGGACTAGACTTGGAATGGGAGTCCGTAGGCGATAATTCGGTAGGTGAGTCGCGGTGTTAAGAATACGTGGCAGAGTGGCGTTCAACATAATGACCTTTGTTCTTCTGAGCAGATAGAAGAGACTTCTTATTGTTATGTCATCTGACATTATTCCCTTTGCCTTTAGAAACATAGGTAAGTGAGCGACAAAGGGAAGCGGGAGTAACGGTCTGAGCGGTAGGTAAGCGAAGACCATGGTCAGATAGAAAATGGGTTCAATAAGATGGGTCATTATCGACTAACTTATGAATAGCTTGTGGGGCGTTGGTAAGGATTCTGATGGAAATATGACTACAATATTGAATTCATCACGAAGCCCGTTAAAAATTTAAGCGATCGTCACATTCACGATGAACATAAACGATTTGGTGTCGGCATAATTAGAGAACTGATGGATGCAATTAATTGATCCCAAATGGGTTTCAATGAAAGCGATGATATGGTGATCGCTCACCTGGTTCACGACCGTCTCGATGAGTTCGGCGTGTGAGCTAGAGAAGTTCTGACGCAAAGCACCGTTGACAATACCATTAACCAAAGTAAGTCCCGAACTTCTTTGGCGATATCAATGTTGCGAGCTCATCAACAATGGATGGAATAGATGTATTCACGAAGAGCCAAGTGATGATCTAATGATTAGCACTCAATCCTCAATCCAGATAGCATAGAGCGAATCCGGTTTCTTTGTCGGCTTACATTGCGGAATAGGACGGTCACCAGAGACATAAAGCCACAACTTGCGGCCTTTGAGATAACTACGCATGGCTTGAGACCACTAGGCAAAATTATCTCCATTAAAAATAACATGAATTGGACGAGAAATCTCATCACCTAGCATATCGAAATTCCGAATTGAAAAACATATATGAGGCCGGTCGGGGCGAAAATAAGTCGAATGCACACATCAAATTTCGGTCAGCGATTCGATGGGATGGCGTGGCAGGGTCAGCGGCGGCGTGGTGCGATCGGGTGGAGCAGCGGTATGAATCTGTCGGTCGAGATGGGGGCTAACATGGTGTTGACGTAAGTTCTACGCGATGCAAGCGCGTGGAAGTGTAGCGGACCGGTGATCGTGATGGCGCGTGTGACTTTAGAGCCCTGGCGCACCTGCTAATGTGATCGTCTCGATAAGTTCTACCTCAAGTGGCACAGTAACTTCAATTTTATGCTTGCAAAGGGAGGAAGCAAGGATCAAGCTGTGGTTTCGCGGAAAAAACAAGTTGTACTATGGAAAGCGGTGGTGCATTTGGAAAAGAAGCTATATAGTGGGCTGTGTGCTAGACCGTAGGCTTGAGTGGAAAAAATCAAAGAGACACCTTTCTGATACCATGAAAAAAGACTTGAGTCTTTGTATATTATAAACTGTAAATTACAAGTACAAGGAGACCTTATATAGGCTACTCTGACCCTAGGAAAATACAAATTACAATCCTGGAAAATACAAAAATAAATCTAGCAAATATAATAATCTAACGGATAGATATCCTAGAAACCATACGAGAATCCTAGGAAATTATAGTATATAATTATTAATGTTCACGAAGTGCTTGATTGAATGATGGGGTAGGATGGTATGTTGGATTCACATTCTTAATACGTTATCTATTTCTATTACTATATATAAAATAAGCGAGTACAAAATTTTTCTTTGAACTTTTTGCCTATTAGCCTGACTCTTATCCATTGTTCTGATATTACCACATCATCAAAACGCTTGGTGAATCATCTTTATAAATAATTGTCTTAGAAGAACACGCGTTAACAGAGAGTCAAAGATATAAGAAGAAGCTGTCTGACTTTTTAGCTTCTGCGATCGTTCCCCTTTCCCAATTGACAATAGGTTAGGCGAATCTTGTTCGATCTTCTTTTACGCTAGCAAAGAATTTGTTCATTGTGTGTTTTTTTTGTTGTATCTTTCTCTATTATGAAAGCCGAAGCTTTGAATCTTGACAATATCAATTCAAGAATAAAAGATAAAAATATCGACATATAAGTGCGTGAAGAGGTTTTAATGGTTCGGCTATTAAAGTATCTGATGAAGAATCTTTCCATTGAAAATATTTGCCGTATCATAAGTAACAAGCAGAAATTTTGAGAGTTTAATTTAAGCTAAATAGATAAATAATTTTTATTTAATATTAAAATTTATATTTTTATCCCGTAGATTTTTTTAGTAGAATTAATTAAAAATATGGTAATATTTTCATTAGGTGAAAAGGTATAAGTTTAATATAATGTATAATCATAAAAAAAAATGAAATTAATAATAGTAGTTTTAAGTTATTATAAAAAGGACAATGCATGATAAAGTTTATCATAATAAGGTTATGAAATTCAAATATTTTATCTTACATTAAAGATTTACATAATCAAATAAAGTGAAATAAAAAGAATAAATAAATAGTATAAATGTTACAAAAGATAAGATAAACAAAAATAATAATAACATATGACCTTTGGGAATATATTAGGTTATTTTTTAATTAAAAAAAAAGTAAAGTTTTAATGTTTTGGTAAAAGTAAAATCAAAATTAAAGAAAAAAAGAATAAAATAAATTAATAATAAAGGTTAGCATAAATAGGATGTGGCGTGAAGCCACTTAAAACTTTAAAGTGAAATGAAAAACAAAAATAAAAAGTGAAAGGAGGAGAGGGAAAGCTGCCTACGAGAGGAAGAAAATGGGTCGTGGTTCTTCGGCTAGTTATTTCGGTTGTCAAACGATCTCCGTTTCACGTGAAAATTGAGAAGATGTTCTATTAGACATGGGGAAGATTCGTATGAAGTCGGATTTTATTTCCAACGGTTAGATTTTGCATATCTAAGGTAGGTGGTTTAACCTAACTTTTATTATGATTTTATTTTTAAATTATAATAAATCATAAATCTTGTTTAAGTGTTAATATATGCTTTGTATTAATTGTTGGATGACTTTTGAGTTGTTTGGATACTGTGGATTATTTATATGGTTGTTGGTGAATTGGTGTTTTGGGTATTAATGACCAACTCTCTAAAAGCTTAAGCTTGTAGGATTTGAGTTTAATATGAATATCATGCTTCAATATTGGGTTTGTTACAATTTGAGAGGAATATGCTGATTTTGATATTTTATTGTAATATTTGGGATGAAGTAATATTGTTGAAATGTTTCTTTAGTGTTGGGAATTTATTTAATTGAGTAGAAATGATAATATGGGTTACTCTAGAATTTTAGACATGGAATATGAAAAAAAAAAAAAAAAAAAGCTATTAAGTGGGTTGAGATGTTTAAAAATAATCCCTTTATTGTTGGGAACTCATTTATTTGATTTGAATTCATAATGTGGATCGTGAGATTTTGATATATATATATATATATATATATATATATATATATATATATATATATATATATATATATATATATATATATATATATATGCTCTGCTATATATATTGATAAATGAATAAATCAAAATAAATAAATAAATTATGAGAATTGATGTGTGTAGTACTGTAGGAAAAATCTGGGAAGCATTGGGAATTCTGTTTATTGAGTAGATAGCAATGTTAATATTTAGAATTTTAAATATATGTGAATATGAAAAATGATGATAAGGAACAGAGAATTTGTATGTACATTGTTTGAATGTCTTGAAGCATAGGGAATGAAATTCTTTTTGAGAAGCTTGAAATATAAAAGTTAAAATAAAAATAAATAAATAAAATAAATAAAGGACTATCTAATTGCAAGGATTATTAAGATATCTAGACCTTGGTGGAATTTGATGAGAATGTATGATGATATTTCTTAGTATAGTTTGTGATGTACAAAGGAAATTGTAAACTTTAGTATAAATATTTGGAGATGTGAAAAGAACAAAAAATAAATAAAATGATTGTGTAGTGTGTTGAGGGATTTGATTGGTTGTAATAAATAAATTTTATGAAGGATGAATCATAGTATGTCTTTTATTTATATGATATTTGGAAAGACACAATTGGAAGGAAAACCGTGGTGTAAATTGTTGGAGTTTATTTAATATGTTGTGATGCAATTTTTTGTTATTATGAATGAATGAATATTAGTAGACGAACATAGTGGGAATGATGTGAGATTTGTATATGAAAATGTATTTTTGATGTAATAATTTACATGGAGAAAGAGGATTATTTATGTGAAATGTTATGATTATTGAGTTGTCCTTGAAACGTGGATAAATGATTTGAGTGGTTGTTGGTAACAACACATGCATATATTATATTGGTATAAGAAAGAATGGAAGAATTGAGCTAAAATTCAATATGGTTGTATATTCATATGTTTATTATATTATCAGATTGTGATTTAAATTGGGAATATGAATATGAATAAATTAACGTTGTGTTCAATCACATTCATGATTATTTATAAAGAGATGATTATCTTGAGAATTGATAGAAAGCCACGGGGAGGAAAAGATGAAAAGAAAAGGAAAATAGAGAAAAACGAGAATGCGAGTGTGGCGAATTAAAAGGAGAAGATCCTAGGGTAGAAAGACCCAAAGAAAGCACCCTGGAAGACTCAAGTAGGGAGTGTATTGATATAGGCTTATATCACGTTCGGTAGAAAGCCCAAAAATAACAAAATGCATTTCATGATTACGCATCATTCTCATTTTCATACCATTACATTTCATTTGTGTGAATTGTATGTATCATGTTGATGATTTGTTATTGTTTAAATTATGTGTATTGTGTGAACTATATACAGTGATGCGAAAGTGTGTAAAATTGTGTGAATTTGGTGAAATGTTGTTTGATGATGTGTTGATGTACGTGTGTGTGTGTGTGTAAATTTTTATGTTATTTTATTTAATTAGATTAACTTTGAACCTTTATTCAATTGTTTATATGACAAGAGATTGTGTGGATTAAGTGTGGTATATAGTATGTTTTTATATTGTGTTAATCATTAAATATTGAACTTTAGCTACACCACTTAACTTACATTGTGTGTGAGTCCACCCTATTGAGCAATGTGGAAATCACTCACCTTTATTATCTAAATTTTAGATGCAAAGATAGTTTGGGGAAAAGCACAAAAGAGCAAGGACTATACCCGAGGTGCCTAGAAAGCTACGAAGTTATAATAAGGATTGTCCCTTTTAATTTATTTATTTTATTTTGACTTGTATCAAGTAGAGTTGTATGTATTTTAGAAATCTAAATTATGTATCGTTATTGTAAATCGTTGAAATTACTTTAATATAAGATTCTTGTGAATATTTGTAAATAATCAACTTGGTTCGTATGTTGATTAGTAGAGTTTAATTTGTAAATGGTGAAGCAAAAAAAAAGTATACACAATTCAACTGTGAGCTTGGATTAAGAAAACCCTTAAGGTCAAACCGTTGACTTGGGATCACAAGTCGGATTTTGGATTGCTCGGAATTCGAGGCACGACAGTTGGGGTTTTGAGTTTTGCTCATGATTTGATTGGAATTTTAGAGCGGCTTATTAGCTTTGTCGGTCTTGCGAGTTGGATTTTTGGTTTTAATATCATATTTATCTATTTGTTTTTCTTGTTATTGATATTTTTAAACACAGCTTGCATTTGGTTGATGTTGGGGAAAAGTATGAAGTAAAGTGAATTTGGGTTTAGTGGTTTTGATGTCTGTCTCCCATTGATTTGATTTAGACTTGGGGTTTAAGAATGTAAAATTTGAATTAAAATTTATCATTAGTTTTCAAAAGTTAATGTTATGATCCAATGGCACTATAAAAATACGGAAATAAAGAAAAAACATCAAATCTACGAGGACGGGGAAAAATCACGAGCATATGAAAACATCACTATAAATCTAAGAGAAATTGCAAAATTGCTTGGTGGGGAATAAACCTTAATGTGTTGATATAACGAAAATGCCCGACAAAGGGTCGAGCCCGAAACCACAACAGATCCTATTTTTCTCAACTTTTTCTTTTCACAAGTCGCACCACGGGCCTTCAAGTCAGACATAAGCCCAAAACCAAATTCGGGTCTCAAAAAACAACAATCTCCACCTTGACATGAATTTCCATCGCAAGCGAGCCTTGACGAACTCTATATCTAAAACAAAATTAAAACTATACTCCTCTTGTAAAAACCAGAAATAATGCGGAAATAGTAGACTATCGTCCGCGGTACGAGATGGTAAGCCTAGAAATTTCTCTAGATCTCGGAATGACGACACGGACCTAAATGTTGAGTTAACTCTCGCAAAATCTAGAGGCGCCTGATCGAGATTTCGTTGGTCAGGGCAGTCGAGATTTCCACGTATTTCAAGGCGAATGGACAAATTATTGAGTGACAATTGGCATGAAGGTGTGGTGACAATTGGCATGAAGGTATTTCAAGTCGGAAGCGTGGTGGACCTTAGAGTGGTAGACCTATTGGTTGTTGATGTCAGGCTTGACATGGATGAATTGTGACCATCGGGGTTGTCCGATAATTGGGACCTTAAGCCAGGGTTGTCATACGGAAACCGCGACTATGGATATGGGCTTGGGGTTAAGGCGCTAGAGAAGCCAAGTATAGATGTTCTTCCTTAGGATGTAGGGTGAGAGTTGATCGTGGGGTCGGGATTATGAGTGAGATCTCCAGGATCTGCTCTTGGTGGACGGAGATTTGGTGTCCGCAGTATGGCATTATTGCGTTCGTGTGCACGGTAACATGTCGCGTCGAGTGGTGTGGGTGCGGGATGGTCATTCACCACTCTTGGTGGCGGAGTGTGGAGTTGAGTTTGTCTTTGGATCGTCCAATGAAGACTCATGGATTCGATTCGATCTGCGAAGAGGCTGAAGTGGTGAAGGATTATGTTAATCGAGAGATGAAAACACACGGTCGAGGTTGTCATGTGGACTTAGAGTTGAGTGATAGAGTCGGGGTGACTCGAGATTTGGATCACCCTTTGGCAATTGCATTGGGTGTTGTTGAGCCCGACAGGGCTCGATATATGGATGTCGCCATGACATGGACTAGGTTGATGGTCCATTGGATTGTCGATGATTATGACCTTGGGAAGGTCGAGGCGTTTACCCCACCTAAAGTAAGGGGTTGTGTAGGGTTACGAGGTTGTGTGGACTATGTACGAGGTTAGAGGACAAGCTGCGGGCATACGTCCTAGGTCCTAAGGGTAGAGGAGCAATTGCCCTTGAGTGGAGTCGCCTGCAACAGCGGTTACCGAGGCAGTATCGAGATGGCACCATATGGGCGTGGGAGGCCATGCAGGTCACCGTTATGTTGGACCGAGGTGGGAGAGAGATCCATCACGAGTCCTGATCTTATTAGGGACACCTTAGAAAAGGTGAGCTTGATACGACAGCGTCTTCTCACGGCTCAAAGCCGACAGAAGAGCTATGTAGACGTACGACGTCGACCCTTAGAGTTTGAGGTTGGGAATCATGTCTTCTTGAGGGTGATGCCTAAGAGAGGAGTGGTTAGGTTCGGTAAGCGGGAGATTATCGCGAGTTTATTGGACCTTCGGGATCTCAAAGGATGAGGACGGTGTTGCGTACCGGTTGGCTTTATCGCCCAGCATGTCAGGCGTCCACGAGGTATTTCACGTCTCCATGCTCCGGAAGTATACTCCAGATCCAGCTCATGTGGTGGATTGGGGACAGATTGAGGTTGACACTTATGGGACCTTTGAGGAGGGACCAGTGTGCATTTTGGATAGCCGTGATCAGGTTTTGCGACGCAAGACCGTGAGGCTAGTGAGAGTGCTATGGCGGCACTATGGGTGGAGGGTCGAGCGTGGGACGAGGGACTGTCACGGGCCACCAATCCTTCTTGTTTAGGGATGAAGGTCACGTGGTTTAGTCGTTTAAGATTTAAATGATTGTTTATGCATGGTAGAATACCGTTGAATATACATGTGAGTGATGTGATTGTCCTAAATTTTGGGACGAAATTCCTTTAGGAGGAGAATGTAAGACCAAATTCAGTTTACGGAAAAATGGCAAAATCGTAATTTTGGTTAAAAATTGTAATTCGGTTAAAGAATTCGAACTTTATTCTGCGGATCTCGTATGACTAAAGCGATTTCACCGTTGGAATCGATCTCGTGAAATTAGCTAGCCATACGTCGAATTTCGTGAATTCGAACTGGTCGAATTTACCGCGTTTTTCGAGGCATCGGGGGTTCGGGTGTCGTACAGCGATTTTCGATGTTGAAAGTCACATATAACATGTACTCATGTGTCGCAAGTGGCATGAGTAGAGGAAATGATGAAAATGGATGGCCGAGATAGTGCAGTGTCAAAAGCGGGAAGAAGGGACATAGATGTCATTTTAAAATTCTAAATGATAATAAGGCAATCCAAATAGTGTCATCCTCTTGTTTTGAAATCTGAGAGCAAAAGAGAAGCGGGGAGGCGGTAGTGCTGCGAGGAAGCAAGCGAGAAAAATGGAGGTTTTAGAGAGAGAAGGACCTCCTTCTCTCTAGAATCGTGGGAGATCCGACCGTCGGCAGTCGTCGGGACAAGAAGGGAAGCTGCTCTACGCGATGAGGGCTTCGCGTGGGTACCGGATTTAAGGAGTTTCGTCATACTTCGAGAGGTAAGGTTTCTCCCTACTTGGGTTTTATTCTTTATTTAAGTGTATTTACGATGTTTGAGTTGATTGAGGTCGTGAGTGGCCGTTTGATCGGTCCCAAAACTTGGGACCGAATTGTGAGAATTTTTTTGAGCCCTCTCTATGCAGTCCGTGGGAGTTAGGGGCTGTTTGGGCATCCTTAGTGATGTTCTATGCTATAAATGATGCTTTGATGTGTATGAGGCCGGAAATGGCCGTGAAACCCGGGTTCACTAAGTGAACCGATGATTGGTGATTTTCAAGAATAATGCTTAGAAGTTTCGCTATTCCGAGAATAGTGTTCACAAAATAAATTTTGTGAATTAATGTGTTTGGTCGAGTAATTCAAGTAGAATTGCTCGTGTTTGATCATTAGCCCACGTGAGCTAATTTTGATGTGATGAAATGAGAAATTACATAACATGATTGTGTGATTTAATTTTTATGTGAATATATGCATGTTTATATATTTGCATGTGTTATAGACTATAATGGAATTGGCATCATGCATTCCATATGCCTTTGGGGACACCCTAGGGCGGTAGGAGTAGTGCATGAGATGAGTCTAGAAAATGGTTTCGAAGGTTGTCTAAAACTAAAAATGATCGGAGGGTAGTCCATACTACAAAAATATCAATCGTCGGAGGCGGCGATTGATATACCTTCGGAGGGTAGTCCATAAATAATATCAATCGTCAGAGGCCAATTGATATATATTTACATGGGAGGGTGGTCCACAAGCAAACATAATAATTCTCATACGAGAGGCTTAGGTGAGTGTGAGGGAGTTGTGAGGACACAGTGCGAGATGATTAGTTAGACATTCAAGTAGGATCATGCATTTGCTTGAATGTGTGTTTATTTTGGAACATTGCATATGCACTTAGGTGAAGAGTAGCCCACTTAGGGTGATTCCACTACTGAGCATTAACTCACCCTGTCGAGGGATACTATTTTACAGGTACAGGGAGCGTGCGAGAAGACGGCTCGTCTTAGAGACTGAGTTTTAGAAGAGAGCCGGAATGTGGCTTTGATGGTTCTACATGTATTAGAATTGTTTTAATTTTAATATATGTTGTATAAGAGTAAAAACAATTGAACTCTGGAAACTATTGGATATAGTTGGATATATATATATATATATATATATATATTGATGAGTAGTGTTGTATTGGAGGAATGGCGGCTGTTTGTATCATGATATTGATGTTTAAGGACAGAGGTTATATCACAGATTTGTATTTGGGTAGAGCTCACTGTACAAAGGAGACTGCGCCGTTTCGTGAAAAATAGTTACTGACATTCACAGTATTCTCTTGAGGTTGAAAGCGGGTAGTCAAACGGACCCCCGGGTTTTGGGGCGTCACATACACTTTTTTTATTTATTTAATTTTTATATTGCATTGTTAAGATAGATAAGATGAGTTTGAAGTAGAAAATAAAAATGATTTATCAACTTAACTCTATTTTTTAAAATTATATGCTTTTACTTTTTCTCTCTTTTTATATTTTCTTCTCTTTGCATTTTTTTTTTCTCAATTTCTGCCGGGAACCAAATATAGACTGAAGGTTTCTTCTACATATGTTTTGAAGACTAACCTTTAAAGGGATTAATTGTCTTTTTCTTTATTCCCTTTTAGATATGGTTGTTGGGGGACACGTGTATGGTGAAGATTTTTCCCCCTTTTTCGGCAGATTTCCTTGTTCTTCATGCTTTGATTTTTGGTAATGCATGGAATTTCCTTGCTTTCTCTCTTTGCTCCTACTATGTTTCCATCTCTTTTGATTTTTAATAACATGTAAGGGTTATGAACTAACCTTTTTTGTCCCCCTTGAATTTTATAGGATGTGTGAACCTTGAGACTCTTCCTAGGGACATTCATAAGTTGAAACGCCTTTTACATCTTAATTGCAATGGCTGTTCAAAACTAACTAGTTTTCCAGAAATCAAGCGCAATATTGGAAAACTAGAGTTTCTTGTAGTTTTAGATGGAACGGTATAAAGAAGGCTACATCATCGATTGAACTTTTTCCAGACCTCCGTTACTTGTATTTGGACAACTGTAAAAACCTTGAGAGTCTCCCTGACAGCATTTGTAATTTTAGTTCTCTTAGAACTCTAATGCTTGATATCTGCTCAAAACTTGGGAAATTGCCGGAGGACTTGGAGATAATGCCATGTCTCGAATCTTTCTTTGAGATCGAGTCGATTGTCGATTGCCTTCTTTGTTTGGTTTATCTCATAAGGATACTATGTTTAGATGAATGCAATCTAACACCAAAGAGTATTAAAGAGAGATAACCGCTTGAGCATGTGGAAAAATTAAGTATGACGCAATCTAAATGAAGGAGTCTTGAATAAAATTTTCCATCTATCTTTCGTTAAAAGTATTAGATCTAAGGAGTCTTCCAATACGGAGGAGGAAGAAGGAGGAATATTCCTCGGTGACATGCTTGTGGGTATGAGTCAATTGTGTCTATAAGGCCCCCAGGCTGAATCCACTATAAGAAGCTTTCCTGAATTCAGGAGCTTCCTTCAAGTCTCGGTGGATGCGCACGGCTCTATTTGGACCTCATTACTTGTAGATGCATTCTTTGGTGAATTGCCTCAAATCGACAAATCAGAGTATGTTTTAATTTTCTTGTGTCAAGCTGTTTTTTTTTTTATGTTCTTGCCCATTAATCCTAACCTATACCAATTCCTGAATGGGTATCGGAAACATAAGCTTAAAAAATAGGAGCCAAGAAGTGCAAAAATACAAAATACGATATTAACCAAACTTCTACCTAAAATCGCATATCCATGTGTGCTGGGTAGGCCAATAAGCTATTTGGGTAAGCCCCTTTGATCAGCTGCCTGAGAGGCTTCGATAAAAAAATGGTACATCGAGATGATACACTAGGTCATTAGTCCATTTGTTGAAAATCCCAAAATAAGCTTTTTTTTCCTTATTAATCCCAAGCTTGAATTATTATGTGCATGAAAATCTCCTTTAAGTCCATTATATCCTATGAATGGAAGCAAAAAAGACAAATTTTAACAAAAGAAAAATCTAAATTGTGCGTTAGAAAAATATTACATTTGGTTTATAAGATATTCTTAAATAAAATCTATTCGAAAAGAACCAAATCAAAGTTGTAGAAGCGGTAAAAAATAACTCACTATCTTCTATCTAATGAGTTTTATCTAATTCCTTAGCACTCGGATGACCAGGTTGTTTTTTAGAGAGTGGAGGAGTCAAAGTTCTTTTGTTTCCCTTTGGATGTGGAAGAAGATAATCAAATGAAATTTCAAAATTATAACCCTTAAGCAAGTATTTAACATTTCCTAACTAAACCTTAGTAACTTGAGTCCATTAAAGACTTGAGTTATAATCTAACCCTAAAGGATTTAATTAATTAATTAACCAACATGATTGTCTAATTAATCAATTAGCTTAATCTACGAGGTGTCATTCTCATTTTTGCAACATTATAAAATTATCAAAATAGGCTTATCCACGTAGAAGTGAAGCAAAAGCTAATCTAACTTCCCTCATAACTCATGTAATCAATGTATATGAGCTCAGAAGTAAGGACCTTCATAGAGCTTACGCATTATAGCACAATAATAGCTTCCTCATAATCCTATTTTAAAGTCCGTTTAACATCTCTATAAGGAATTAACTACACTTTAATACCTATGTAAGTAACAACAAGACCAGTTGTTGCCCTATTTATCAACGCGCAAAAACTCACATAATTAATGGCACAAACCCCCTTCAGATTTACGCGTGGCGTTTTGCGAGTTTGGAATATAAGAAGTTTAGATAAAGTATTCCTCACTGATTCTTGGTACAATGACAAGGAATTTGTATGGTCGTTTAGGGAAGTAATGGGATTACGGACTGGATAAAGAATCGGGAAGAGGGATCTCATATAAATATAGAAATTTGCCAAAAGTTTGGTATGAAAATGATGACTTTAGGAGTTGTTATATTAATTGCTTATGTTCCACTAATTGATAGATGTGAGGGCATGCACGGCGATTCTGCACATGAATTTGAGAATGAATTTGGTGAGGAGGCCTGAATGAGATACAAGGATTTTGTTGGATTTGAATCTTTGGTCTCCATTGATTTAGCATGTGTATTGGCCTTTGGTGATGCATATGAATCTCCTCCCAAGTTAGTGCAAGATCTCCGCTTTGGTACTAATTGTAAATCCTACCATTATGGAGATGCCTCAGAACAAATGTGGGTAACATTGTATTTCTATCCCAAAGTTGCTCTTATGAAGATTTATTGCTCTAATCAATTCATGTCTCTCTTCAAGCTAGGTTTTGAGTTACAAAAACTATAAGGTGCTCAAATGTGGGTTCCAACCGATGTAAGCGATTAAGCGGTACTGAAGAGAGAAGGGATGTGCTGCTTTGATTGTCTGAGAATGTGAAAACCGGAAGCTTTGTTTAAAGGGTCAGCCAATCAACCATCTATGTATACCTTGCTCTTGCTAATCTTTGTCGATACCTTATGTTTACGGGAAGCGCAAAGCAGAGAGTCTTCACGACAAGCAGTTGGGATCAGTTGAAATCCATTAAATCCTCTTTGCCTCTGCTTTGTTCACAACTACGATTGCTTTCCATAAAGTCTTAACAAATGTGGAAGGAAACTTAGGGAGCTTCACCTGGAGCCAGGCTTGGCTATAAAGAAGTTTGCCATCATCAATTGAACATTTACATAGGCTTGAATTTTGAATCTCAAAGGTTGCCAGAACTCATGACTCTTCCTGAAAGTATTTATAATTTATGCTTTCTTCAATATCTCGATGCCAGTTACTGTTCAAAACTCCATAAAGTACCACAAAACCTGGGTAGGCTCAAAGCTTGAAGTGTCTTTATGTTCATGGCTTAAATTCAATGTGTTAATCGATTGCTTTCTTCGTCGGGTTTATGCTCCTTAAAGAGGCTATATCTATCTAAGTCAAAGCTAATGCAACAGGGAGTAATCATGAGTGATATTTGCTGCTTGTACTCATTACAAGTATTATATCTAAGTTACTGCAAACTAGATGGAGGAATCCCCATTGAAATTTTAGTTCCTATCATCTCTCGTAGAATTATACCTAATAGGAATTGTTTAGGAGCATACCTACTTGGGATCAGTCAACTTTCTATGCTGAGAGTCCTTCACTTTAGTCACTGCCTTGGAGCTAGAACAAATTGGAGCTTCCGTCCAGTCAAATCTTAGATGTACATGGGTGCAGATTGCTGGAAACGTCATCACCTCTCTCATCTTTCTATTCAAATGCTTCAAATCACTGATTAAGGTACTTTTGATTTTGTGCCACTTTTTCTTTGTGGTATAATAGACATGGGGGTTTTACGTGTTAATTTTATTTTTCTGTAGGATTTGGAATGTAGTTAGTTTATTTATTTCTGGAAGTAATTGGAGTTCCAAAATGGATAAGGCCTCAAAGAAAAGGGGATCATAGTAGTAGCAAAGCTTCCCCAAGATTGGTATAAAGATAGTGACTTGTTGGGTTTTGTTTTGTACTCTGAAAGTATGATTTAGCACTTGATAATGAATCTGAGGGAGGATGGAAGATGGCTGAAACTTACTTCGAGTGTGATTTGACTTTGGTTGGTCATGAACGTCAGTTGGTGGCTAATGCCAAGATTAGATTCCTTTGCAACTACCCTAATGTTATGTGGATGTTTTATTATCCCAAGGTGGCTGCTCATGGTAAAGCAATGAGGAGTGAAGAGTGTGGGATCCATCTTATATATGCCTCCCGTGCTCATGAACACAACAACCCCCTACCTCTGCTGTTGAATCAATGATACCCACTATCAGTGAATATCCCAGCAGGATGAGTTGAAATCACTTACACCTCTCCTCTGCTTAGGTTGTCCTGGATTTATAAGGAGCTTCCCAGAAACTTATGAGATGTGGAAAATTTAAGAGCTTCATTTGATGGAACTGCAATAGAAAAATACCAGCATCAATTCAACATCTAAAAGGACACAATTTATGAATTTGGATTATTGCAACAACCTTGTCAGTCTTCACAAAACATTTGTAATCTGAAATCTCTGACAACTCTTTCTTGCTTTGGCTGTTCAAATCTGTGGGAGTTTCCAGAAATACGGGAGAATATGGAAAATTTAGTACAGCTTGATTTGGGTGGATCTGCTATAGAAGGACTACCGTCATCAGTGAGAATCTACAGGGGCTTCAATTTTTAATCTGACACAGTGCAACAGCTTAGGAGTCTTCCAGTAGCATTTGTGAGTTGAAATCCTTACAACTCTCTTTTGCTCAGGCTGTTCTCAACTAAGGCTTTCCAGAAATCTTTGGGATATAGGAAATTTAAGAAAGCTTCAACACCTACAAGGGCTTCAATATTTGGATCTAAGATGTTGCAACAACCTTGTGTGTATTCCTGAAAGCATTTGTTATTTGAAATCTCTTATAACTCTCTCTTGCTCCAGCTGTTCAAAGCTAAGGGTTTTACCAAAAATCTCGGAGAATATGGAAAATTTAAGACACCTCTATTTGAGTGGAACTTCCATAAAAGAGTTGCCATCATCAATTGAATATCTGGGGCTTCAAGATTTGTATCTGAATGACTGCAGCAGCCTTGTGAACATTCAAGCTTGTTGTAAATTGACCTCTCTTAAAAGGCTAGATGTCAATTTATGTACAGAACTTGAGAAAATTCCAGAAAATCTGGGGAGTTTGCAATGTCTAGAGTGTCTGGCAGTTTCAAGTCTAAATCTAAGCATAGAATGTTTTGCTAGCATAGCTGCAGACATCATTCAACTTTCTAAACTAAGAGTCCTTTACTTGAGTCACTGCCCCAAGCTCCTACGAGTTCAGACTGCCATAACCTTACGAGCTCCTAGATGTCACGATTGCACATGCCTGGAAAATTTGTCTAGTCTTCCGGCTTCTTCTCGGTTTTTCTATGCTCAAAATTCTTCAAATCAGCAATCGAGAGTATGTATGATGTTTCACAACATTAATTTGCATCTAGCTCTTCTTCATGAAGAAGACATTGTGCCCCACACCCATACTTCTGTGCAGGAGTTTGAATGTGGCTCTTATTGGGACAAGGCAATCAGTGTCTATGCTCCGGAAATGGTGGAATTCAGAGTGGATAAGACATCGAGAAAAGGATCTCAAATAACAGTAGAGCTTCCATCATGGAGTTTGGACTTTTAAAATAATGACTTCTTAGGATTTGCTATATACTCTGTTTGTATTCCTTCGGCTCTTGGTTGGTTGAACTACAAATTGAATTTATGTGGTGATGGTAGGAGAATCTGGGTGCTGGGACGTGGATAATGTGCAGTTCCCCCTGCTGCCAAATTTGTGCTGGAATCAAATGTGTGTGTGGCTTATTATCCCAAGCTTGATGTTGAGAAGCACTATTGATCAAACAATGGAGACGTCTCAAGGCTTCATTTCATGGGTGTGACAGTTTACCAGTAGAAGTGAAAAGTGTAGGATCCATCTTATACACACAGGACATCCCAGAAGATACTGATACTGATATTGATGATCATAGAAGAAGATGGGACAACACACAAGGCACCCAGCACAACGATGATCAGCTAATGATGGAGTATAATGATGAGCAGAGAAGTCGTGATGATACCAGATCAGCTGCTGAAGATGCTAGTACTGCCTGCAGAAACAAGCTATCACCACACAATTCGCTGAGCATAGCGACGAATACGATCCTCGGATGGATACGACAACACAGAATGTTAACAATAATGTTGTTGAAGCCCAAGATGATGAAGATGACCGTACGCACAACTGGTTGGAGCTTCTTTGCAACTTTGTTCAATGGATATGCTGTAGAAGATACTAAACGTTTATCTCAAGCATTTCGTAAGCCACACTCCTTTCTTTCCTTTCCTTCTGAGTTTCTATTATATATATGGCTAAGTGATTCTTCTTTTTCTTCTCCCTTTTTTCCTGAAAGTCCATTGATCTCTCCAAAGGCTATAAGATTTAAATCTGTTTTATTCAAACACCATTTTTATAAAAAGAACTTCTTTAGTGCAGAAAATTACATCGTTGATTTTAGAGCATATGTTGTACGAGCTTGACTGTATGTAGTATTAAACATGCAGGTTCAGTTATACTAACAATATCTTGAATATTAGAGTCAACAGGAATAGGATCAGGTAATACCTCTAAGGAGTCCTCCGGAGAAGATTGGGTTAGTGGATTTGTAGACGTAGGAGACAATGTACTATCATGGACTTGATCTATATTAGAGTCAACAGAGCACTCGATG
Organism: Tetrastigma voinierianum; assembly: GCA_016808115.1. NCBI lineage: Eukaryota > Viridiplantae > Streptophyta > Magnoliopsida > Vitales > Vitaceae > Tetrastigma > Tetrastigma voinierianum. The sequence goes on from JAEQBH010009125.1 coordinate 58,402, forward strand.
GAGGATGTATCGCCTGTCGACTTCAATACTAGATGGCCTCATTATCTCAAAGAACCTTACTTCATCCTTATTTTGTACTTCATCTCTAGACTCCACCTGAAGTGAGGAATCAGGGATCCCCGTTGGATAGAAAAATATTTTTTGATGGAATATTACATCCATGGAGACATAAAACTTCTTAGTAGGGGGATGGTAACATCGATACCCTTTCTGAGTTGAGCCATACCCCACAAACACACACTTCAATGCACGTGGTTCCAGCTTGGTGCGTTGATTTTATGGAAGTGAACATATACTACACACTAGGCACAGGGTGCCAAATGAACAACCGAGGGGAAGCGTACAGTGGTCAGATAATACATCCAAAGGTCTTCTGAACCCAAGAACACTTGATGGTGTACGATTAATCAAGTAGACAATGGAACTCAAAGCTACTCCCCATTAGGGGTGCTAATGATGCAAGTCGAGCTCAAGTTTAGCTAAGCTTGACCGGGCACAAAGCAGAATCCGAGCTCGACACTCGAACTCAGCTTCGCGAGCTTGAAAATGAAGCTCGAATCGGGCTTGAAAACGCAAAGCTCGAACTCGGCTCAGAGCTCAAACTACGAGTTCTCTTAAATCTTTTAAGAAAATTATTTATTTTTAAAATAAATATATTTATAACTAAATAAATAATGAAAATTTATGATTTTAAGAATACAAAATAGAGAGATATATTATTTATGACATCCTAAAGTAAAGATATCAAATTTAAAAAACTTTAAAATTTTATATAAAAAATATTTTCGAGTTTCTGTGAGCTTTAAGTCAGAGTTATGGGATAACTCCTTCGACTCGACTCGTTAACATTTCGAGTCGAGCTCACTCGAGTCGAGTTTTGACCGAGTTTTGATCAAGTCGATTCGAGTAGCTCATGAGTTAATCTCCTCTCATTAGCACCTACTACCCATAGGTCAATGATGGAACATGACCCCCAAATGTAGGAATCAAGTGACCTCCAAAAGGTGCACATTTTAAGTTCGACAACCCCATTCTATTGAGGGAGGCTGAGGCAAGATGTTTGATGGATGGTACCAGCAAATGCAGAAAATCAGTCAATTCATTCTTGAAATATTAAGCCCCCATTATCGAGAGCGAATAATCTTGATAGATTTGCCAAATTGTGTAGAGCACCATTTTGATGGAAAAGAGCGATACACAACACATACATCACTCTTATGTCTCGACAAAATGAAGCCGGGTCATCACGGTAGAATCATCAGCGAATGTAATGAGCCACTTCATTCCATTATGTTCCTTGTTGATTTAATACTAACATACTTGATGTAAGTAAAGGTTGCTTTCGATTCTTTCTTTCTTTTTTTTACAGAAGCGAATACTTTTATTTAGAGCATACCCGAAGAAAAGGTACATCCCTTAGAAATAGAGGAAAGGAAAAATGTCATCTCTTAGAAACAGAGGAATGAAAATTTTTTCATTCACAGTAAACCGAAATAGCCGGCACTTTTACAAGGCGTCTTGGTTCTGATCTTTTTACATGGGCTATTGAATAGCCACTAAGATTTTCCCCTAGTTGCTTACAGTCTTGAATAACTAGTTTCACTCATGGTACATTGAAATGGTAGCCATTGATGAAAAACAAAAAAAACAAAAAATAATTATGCGAAACAAGCAAAAGCAAAGTAAAAGAAAGAAACTATTTTTATTTGATAGGGTTCGAAAAATAAGGCTCACATGCCCACTTGCCAGGCCCAAGAAAGAGGTCAGCCCAACGAAACACTCAGGCCCACTCGCTAAAGCCCAAAGGAGAGGCATGCCCATTGAAACACTTCCCGGGCCTTTTGCGCGGCATTCGGGCTTTGGTGCCCGACCGGAATGAGGTCAACCGCTTGGCCCGAGCCGATTATGGAAAGTATCCCATAGGTACAGAAAATAGAATAATCCCTAATAATATATTATTCCGCAAATCCAACAAAACCTCACCAATAAGGAAAAAAAAGACAATAACAAATCATCATCGAATCGGATCCCGATAAGGAAGGAAAGATTATCCCAGGCGAAGCGCTCTTTCTATATCTTTACCCAAAATCGATACAGATAATAACAAAAATATCTAAGCCAATGAGACGAATCCTAGTCACCATCAATCGGTTGAACATCTACTATAAATACAAGAGTCACCCCATCGATCAAAATGCGTAATACTAATATTCACATTGTCTGTGTCCTCATCTTGCTTGAACCTCTGTTACATTCGCCCTCTAAGCAGTCTCTCTTTCTATCGAGGGGGAAAGAAAGCCGGCTTAGAGCATCGGGCGACCACGGGCAAAAGCCCGGCCCCCATGCTTTCTTGTTTTTGCGAGAGATTGTGTGCTATGTCGAACTGCGAGACCAACAGTTCAGCTGATCCTACTTCAGCTAGAAGATCCGAGAGCACACGCATCCCGGCCCGCCCGGCAATCGGGTCGTGACAAGCCCCTACTGCGCTCCGGCCCAGTTTCGGTTGAAAAAGGCATCATTAGTTGGCGCCGTACGTAGAGCGGCGGTTCCTTTACAAATATAACTGATTTCTCGATTCTTGATGGTATCGACTTGGAACCTGGCGGGAGCAACGCTAATCCTCGAGGATGCGGGACCCGACCGAGTAGCCTTGAGCGGTAGGCCTCCGGCGTTAGAAACAATGCGCGAGCTTGACCACGGATGAGGTGAGCGCGCCGCCTCACCAATCAACGTCCTAATAGAAGAGTTAGAACAACTCACCAAGCGGATCTGCGGCGACCCGCGGGAGGGCAGAGCGGACTCGGGAAGGCCACTTGACATTCCCCCTCATGAAGGATGACACGGCATTGACACTCCTCGTGGAGGCGGGAGGCGAAGCGAGTCCAGTAGAGCCGAGGGCAGGACAACATCTAGCCTGGAGAGGCAAGCTTAACACTTGGAGTGCGTCGGGAGCAATGCTGCACATGCACCCTCGGCTGGAGTAGGAGAACAATCATGGGAACGGAGGTTGAGAGCCTCAATAAAGAACTGGCCGTGTGAGGAAGTAGTAAGAGGGCGCTCTGACACTATGGATACCTTGGTGCGACAAAAGCGGAGTCACCCTACCTGGCCAGTACTCCACTTTCCCTTCGGCCAAGTTGAGTACCCTGCAGGTGGCGTTCGATGGCACGAGTTCCCGTCGATAATCTCAACACTTACAAAACCAAATGGAGCGCATGGGTATCGAGACCGGTGCGTCTGGCTTTCGCTATCACCTAAGGCCCCGCCTTGGCATGGTTCCAATAGGCTTCCCACTTAGTCGTCAATCTCTCATTAGAGAGCTATCCATTGCATTTGTCTCTCACTTCGTGGGGCAGGACATTATAGAAAGCCAAGGTATCATCTGGCGACCATCAAGTAGAGCTGTGCAAGGCTTCGAGGTCTTATGTCCCGGCGATTCAGTCTCTAAAGGTAGATATGCACCCGACGAAGTTCGCGTCCGCTAACGTTCATTGCTGGCTTAGGGATTCAGTTGAAAGACTTGATGTTCTCCATTTCCAAACCCCAAACAAGCATGGTGAGGTGCTTGCAAAAGCGAAGAAGTATAATGCTGATGAAAAGCCCTCGTATCCAGAAAGAGAGCTCTTCCACTCATAGGAAAAAAGCGGGACGAGACAAGCGGCGGTGAAACCCCCAAAAGACAAAGCGACCAAGAAGGATCTAAAAAGAAAAATGGAAGCGATCCCCCAGCGTGGGAACCTCGGGAGATCGTCTCGGTCCACATAATCCGAAAAGCGGCGGCGGTATTCACCCACGGCTTTTTTCACCGCCGCGACTTGGTATCCACGGAGTCTGCGTGAAGTCTGAAATGGCGGTTCTGAGGTGGCCAACAAATGAACTCAAACCCGCGCCAGAGACAACTCCAAGAAATGCTGCGAGTTGCAAGGACTACGGACACGCCACGGGCATTGCATACAACTCAAGAGAGAAATAGAGTACTTAATCTGGCGCGGGTACCTCCGACGCTTCATATCCCCTGTAAATCAAGCTAAAAACCAGGCCCCGCCTCGCTTAACCACCTCGAGCGGAGACGGCGACTGGCGCAACAACCCCTCGGGAAATCCAGAGTAATCTCGGGAGGATTCGCGAGGAGGTGGAGAATCGGCTCGGCCCGGAAGGCCGCCTCGCAGCATGTCGGTCGACGAGAGATAAGCGAAATACAAGCGGTGTCTAAACTCACGCGTCCATCACATTCTTTTGACTCGGATCACCGGAGGATGCCAACATCCTCATGGCGACCAGCGGTAGTTTCTTTGAAACTGTGGCCAACAAAATAGTTCATCGGGTCCTAATTGACAACGGGAGTTCAGCCGACATCATCTTCGCGTCAGCCTTCGATAAAATGGGCATCGGAAAGGAGAAACTAGAGCCCGTCAACACTCATCTGCGGGGGTTCTCTGGGGAAAAGGTATTACCTCTAGGTTCGATACAATTGGTACTCACCTTGGGAGATCCCCCATGCCGGCGACGACTACGGCAAGATTCCTCGTCGTAGACGCCCCGTCTGCTTACAACATGTTGTTGGGCAGACCCTCCCTCAATGCAATAAAAGCCATTCCTTCCGCATACCACATGATGATCAAATTCCCTACCGTAAACGGAGTAGGAATGGTTCGAGGAGATCAACGAGTGGCTAGGGAATGCTACTCAGCATCCATGAAACAAAAAATGGTCGACAACATATACTTGGACGAGCTGGGCATGCGTGACGAGTACTCCTCGACTGGGCCCTCGAGCGGAACCGGTATTGTTGGGCTGACGACCTTGAACATCTCGCCTAAGATCGGCTCAAGCTAGCGGAGGAGCCTCAAAAACCTCCTCATCCATTTTTTAGACAGAACAAGAACGTCTTAGCATGGGAAGTAGCGGACATGGGAGGAGTGATCCCTACGGTAATCACCCACGGGGGCGACGTCGGCCACGTCCTTGAGGCTTGATCAAACAAGAGGGCTTCGCGCGGGAAAGATAAAAAGTCATCAACGAGGAGTGCCAGACTCTACGGGCGGGAGGCGATCGAGGGGAGGTAGAATGCTACTGAATGGCCCCAATAGCGTCGTGCTAGTCCAAAAAACCCAAGCGACGAGTGGCGACTCTGCATCGACCTATGACATCAACAAGGCGTGCCCCGAAGGACGGAGTTCCCTGCGAATCGACCTCGCCATTGGATGCCCCTTTGCGAGGCCGCGAACTCCTCGATTTTATGGATGCCTTCTCCCGGATCTGACGGATCGGTATGGACCGGGCGACCAAGAAAAAACCTCGTTCGTCACAGTGCACAGGGAACCTAGTGTTATCGTGTGATGCCATTCGGGCTCAAGCACGCAGGAGCTACGTATCAAAGGTTGGTGAACCGGATGTTCCCGAGACGAGATGAGCCTGACTATGGAATGCCAGCTATAGATGACATGCTAATGGAATCCATCACTGGTGAGCTCACATAGCTCGTCTATCCGGCGTTCAGATCTTGAGGAAACTTCTGACATATGGCCCGAATCCGACCAAGTGTGCCTTGGGAGTATCAGCCGAAAAAATTCCTAGGTTTCATAGTCAACCGCAGAGGAATTGAGGCAAATCCGAGGACAAAATAAAGGCCGTCTCGACATCTGATGCCATCGGTATAAATGAAGTTCGATCGCGGAAGGATTGCTACTTTAAGCGGGTTCGTATCGGGAGCAAGTGACAAATGCCAACCTTTCTTCCAAGTCAGAAGAGGCCTTTCAATGGGATACGAAGTGTGAAGAGGCATTCTCAGCTTTGAAAACGTATTTGAGCTCTCCTCCCATTCTAGTGAGTCCCGTTGAAGGCGAGCTCCTTACTCTATACTTAGTCGTATCAGACTTCTCGACCCGTGTCCTCGTCGGAGGTAAGAGCAGTCACGGCTTGGGTTTACTATTGCGACGGGCTTTGAGAGGAGCGGAGGAGAGAGTACGAAGAGATGGAGAAACTAATTTTGGCCTTGTGCTTGTAGCTCGAGCTTCGGCCCCTGCTCGGGCTACGTACCATAGGGTTCCAACAAAACTTGGAGTGAAGCAGTGTTACATAAACCCGAGACCTCGGGAAGGTTGATGAAGTGGAGCCATAGAGCTAAGCGAGTTTGACTTATCGAGATACAAGCCAGAAAACTGCAATAAAAGAGACGAGTCTTAAGCAGAGCTTCATCATGAATTCACCTCGTGAACACACCGAGAAACGCTCGGGCAATGAATGACCTCCCGTGCAGGCTGTGTAGATGGGTATGAATGCACAAAGGGAGTGGAGGCCGGAGTCTAATCGACCTCTCGGAAGGAATAGACATTGATGCGCACTCAGTTCGGATTTCAAGCCTCTAACAGCGAGGCCAGAGTATGGGGCGTCATAGTAGGCCTCGACCTCGCCATTCACTTTGGGTTGACTGACTATAAGTGCGAGCGAGCTCGGCATGAGTAAGACAAATAGAAGACACCTACGAGGCCAAAGTGGAAGAATGATCTATACCTCCAAAGGTGCGAGATTTATTGAAAAAATTCGAGTCTTCTGGTTCGGGTCGGACATGTCCCAGGCGAGGAGAACTCCCGAGCGGCGTACTGGCAAGTGCTTACTTGACCTTATAGGAAGACCTCAGCAGGTCAACACCTATCGAATACCTGGCAGAGCCCTCCATCGATCTCTACGATGTGGAGGTCGCCCAGGGCGGGTCCGAGCCGAGTTGGATGGACCCCATTTGGGATTACATAATGAGGGCGTCTACGGCCGACCGAAGAAGCTGACTAAAATGGGGCCCAGTGCGCGGGTTCACTAATCATAAGGGAAGCACATGCTGAGCGAGGCTTCTTGCCTGTCTCAAGTGCATTGCGGGGAAAAAACGCATTGAATAAGTGATAAAGAGAAGTACGCGAGGGTATATGCGGAAATCATATCGGAGCTCGGTAGTGGCGGGAAAGGTCGCGAGGCAGGGATGCTATTGGCTACGATACTGAAGACTGGCAGACCTAGTCGAAATGCGGGATCTGGGAGCACACTTGATATCTCCTCCTCCCATCAGGCCCTTGGCGTCGATCCACGAGCCCTGGCCGCTTCCAGCAATGGGGTTTGGACATCTTTGGGACCTCGCCCCTTGGGAAGGGCCAATGTAAGTCATCATCGATCGCGATAGATTACTTCACAGTAGAGTGGCGGGAGCCTTTGCTTCTGATCACATAACGAGAAGATCTGCGTTTTGTGTGGCCATTATATGCAGGTTTGGTATCAGAGCCTGGTATGGGACAGCGAAAACAATTTGACAACACCAAATTGAGACTTAAGTGTGAGCTCGGAATTAAAATTATTACTCATCTCAAACACATCCTGAATTACAGCGGTTGGCAGAAGTCACCATCGGGACCCTTGGGCGCGTTGAAGACCAAATTGGAAGATTTTAAAGGAAAATGGGTAGAATACCTCCCCGAAGTGCTATGGGCCTACAGGACAACACAAAAGTCAGCAACCCGAGAAACCCCATTCGCCCTAGCCTTCGGCACGGAAGCGGTAGCCCCTGTCGAGGTCGGATTAAAGTCCCCAAGAATCGAGTTAGCAGTAGTGGAACACAATGACGAGGCTCTTCGTCTGAATTTGGATCTCTTAGATGAAGAACGAGGCGGGTTCTAAGGGGCGTGCAGAGACTACCAAAGGAAGACGAATGAGGCACTACAACCCAAAAAGTCAAACCCGGGGCTACATCTTAGGGTGATTTGGTTTCCAAAGCTCTTGCAAAGCAGGAGAATCCGAGCGCAGAAGTGGGCTAATGGGAAGGCCCCTACATAATATCTCGAGTCATCGAGGCTAGGCAATTATGAGCTTCAAACGGAGGAGGGGAAAATTTCTGACATGCAGATTTATCTTAAACATTTTTGCTCATTAGACCTTGGTTTGTAATCTTAAGTAGATTTAACAATTTTGATTAACGATTCGGCCATTTCACTAAGTTATTTTGTTAAATACGTCATAAGCAACTTCCAGACATATAATACTTTCGGAAAAATTACATGCAATAGGAATGAGAAAGCTCACTTAGACATAAAGGAAAAGTCTCTCTTTATTCCAAGCAGTTACATTCGATTACAATCGTGGTGTCATCGATTACATCTTGAAGCACTTTCGGTCTGAAGCAGTCCCTTTTTAAAAATAAAAAAAAAAAAATGCCAGGGAAGAAAAGAGGTGGAAAGAGGAGAAGAAGAAAAAAGGATGGAAGGAGTTTGTGCGGAAGGGGAAACAGATGTGGAAGAAAAAAAGGAGGGGAGGGGGGGGGGAGGGGGGCTGAAAGAGTGTGTGCGGAAAGAAAGAGCAAAAAGGGAGGAGAATGAGATGTGGAAGAAAGATGAAAAGAGGCGAAAGGAGAAGAAAAGAAAAGCAGAGAAAATAGAGAGGCAGCCTGAGAGATGCACATACTCGGGACGTATTCCTGCGAAGCTAGGGGAATAACATGACTCCCATAAAAGGAGACTAGGGGAAAAACACAACTCCCACAAGCGAAGTTCAAGCGGAGGGTGGGCAGAGTCTTGGTGGATCCCAGCGAGAACGACCAAACCGGCCTTCATCTAGCACATATCTCGATTCACGCACGAGAGAAATGAGAATATTTCAAAGTATAAACTCCATATGACTGAAGCCGACATTTATAAGAAGGCAAGCACTCAAGAATTCATATGAAACGTTCCAAATTCTCCATAAATCAGCATTAAAGACGCTCACACCTTTCCAAGAAAATCAGAAGTCGAATGGCCGCACGAAGCAGCTCACTTTGAAGAATTCGTCTACTCTGCACAGGTCACGCAACCTGAGGAGTCAGAACAGCTCAGGCTATATCGCCACTCGGCCACAGCGCCCGGAGCCCAGCAGCTCACTTTGACAAGTTCGTCTACTCTGCACAGGTCACGCTACTTGAGGAGTCAGAACAGCTAAGGCTACATCGCCACTCGGCCACAGCGCCCGGAGCCCAGCAGCTCACTTTGACGAGTTCGTCTACTCTGCACAGGTCACGCTACCTGAGGAGTCAGATCAGCTCAGGCTACATCGCCACTCGGCCACAGCGCCCGGAGCCCAGCAGCTCACTTTGACGAGTTCGTCTACTCTGCACAGGTCACGCTACCTGAGGAGTCAGATCAGCTCAGGCTACATCGCCACTCGGCCGGAGCCCAGCAGCTCACTTTGACGAGTTCGTCTACTGCACAGTCCGCCTTGACACGAGGAAATCCGAGGAAACGGCTTCGAGTTATATCGCCGCTCGGCCTGACGCGAGGCGGCTCACTTTGGCGAGTTGTCTACTACGCACGAGTCACGCTACGAGGAGTTAAAGCGACTCGAGCTGTTGTCGCCACTGCGCCGCCGCGCCCGAACCCAGCTCATTTGGCGGGTTAAATGCGCTTTCTGCGCCCAGTCCGCGTAACAGAGTCAAAACGGCTTCGAGGCTATATCGCGCTCGGCCCACGGCGCCGAACCCGGTAGCTCCCACTTTGGCGAGTTGTCTACTCTGCCACGAGTCACGCTATCACAGTCGAGAATAGCTCGAGGTGCTCGCCTTGATCATTACAGCGCTTTCCGAGCCAATGGCTCACTTTGGCCAGGTTCGTCTACTGCGCACGAGTCGCGCTGACTGAGGAGTCGGAAACATTTCGGGTTATATGCGCCCGCCGACCCACGGCGCCCGGGCCCGTGACTCTCACTTTGGCGAGTTACGTCTGCTGCTGAGTCCGCACGAGGAGTTAGCGGCTCGGGCTATCGCCGCTCTGCCTGCCAGCGCGGGCCAATGGCTCACTTTGACCAGGGTTCGTGCACTGCGCGCGGAGTCAACGTAGCAGAGTCGAGAACAAACTCGGGCTATATCGCCACTCGACACAGCGCCCACGAGCCCGGCCCGGCTCACTTTGGCGGGTTCGTCTACTACTGCCTGAGTCACACATATTGCACGAGGAATTAAGCGACTCGATACACATCGCCGCTCGACGCGGCGCCGAGGAGCGACTCACTTTGGCGAGGATTCGTCTACTGCGCAGTCACGCTACCTAAGAATTCGAGAACAAGTCGAATATATCGCCACTCTTGCCCACGGCGCCAAAGCCCAGTAGTTCCTTTGACAAGCTCTACCTCGCGAGGCCATGCAGCCTAGGAATGGAGTTCAACTCATGCAAAATCAGCCCAGCGGAGCCCGGCTCGCGTGGCAGGCTCTGCCTAAATAGGCCATGCAGCCAGAATCAATTCAACTCATGCAAATCAGCCGACGGAGCCCAGCAGCTCGCATTGACGAGCTCTGCCTAAACAGGCCATGCAGCCTAGGAATCAGTTCAGCTCATGCAAATCAACTGACGGGGCCCAGCAGCACGCATTGACGAGCTCTTCCTAAACAGGCCATGCAACCTAGGAATCGGTTTAGCTCGGGCGAAATTGCAGCCCGCAGAGCCCGACAGCCCGGTCACGGAAGGGCTCGACTGCTGACTCAGGCCCGCGACCCTGCAGATCAATTCAGCCCGGGCGGTCAGCCCACGAGGCCTGGCATTTCGGTTTGAAGGCTCAACTACTCAACTGGGCATTTAATTCAAGCCTTTCGGTTCCTCTGAGCCGCCGCGAATAGCCTTGAGTAGAGACGAAAAAAAATGCAAAAATGAGTATTCATTAGGACCAGAGAGCTACATATGTCTTGGGTCCCAGGCCCAGCGAAAATACGAAAAAAAAAAAAAAAAAAAGAAAGAAAGAAAAAGTATAAGCGGGCATTGGGCGGGCGACGTGCATAAGGAGATCAAGCATCGAAGGAGAGCGGATGGGGAAGAAGGAATGGGCCTGCCAGCGGGGGTGCCGGTGCTCCGGACTAATCAGCGAGGAAATACCCTCATCCTCCTTGCTCATTGGAAGGTCAAAGTTGAAATCCAGGCCGGAATAGGCATTGACGGCCTTCTTACGAAGGCAAACCGCCCGAAGCCATTGATTAGACGCCTCGCCTCCCGGTCTTCCAATAACCGTCCTGAGCCACCCAGAAATTATTTCTTTGATGAAGATCCCCAGACGACGATCTTGGTGGAAGTTCCCGCCGACTAACATGCTTTCAGTGTTTGCTGAAGGTAATAGACATAATCCACAATCATCATCAGTGAATCAAATCTTGATCATGTGGGTTTTGTAACGGGATAGACAAGACGGGATGACGAGTGTTCTGTTAATAAGTTTATCTGGAAGGTGACAAAGTCTGTCAAATCAAGTGGTGCCGGGGCCTCAGTGTCGGAATAAGTTGCCAGACTATCGACTGTTTTGGTTTTGTCTTGCCACTGGTGGGCATGGTGACGTGGTATGTTTCAAATCAATTTGAGCTTCACTTTGCTTCCTCGGTCATCGTTGCACGACCTCGCTGACTCGGCCGGCTCGGATGTGAGAAATTCCTCGCCTTATAAGCGGGCCGTACGGCATGGCCCTCGTTTAGTTTGGCCTTTACGGCCGACCCTTCAAATGGTAGCACACCGCACACCCGGCATAGAATCAACATCTAATACAAGTTCGAGAGCTTCGAAAATGGAATCCAAGTATGACAAGGTACGAGAGACTTATGGAGTAGCCCCCCTTGAGAGATAGAGCGAAGCCTCGTCAGCGGGCGGCGTGGCTTAGGCCTCTTGAGATAGGAATCCTTAAGAATGGACAAGACTGCGCCTGCCGCGAGTTCGGCATTGTGAAGTAAAGAGTCCCTGTCTCCGCCAATTTTGGATTCCGGATCTTTCCTCCTGCTCTTATCCGCCACAGAGAGCTGGCCTTCGTTGGCGGGTTCCGGCCGTGTGGGCGTGGCCTTAGCAATTTGCTCAAGCGGCCCTGAGGACATACGCCTCAGCGGCGGACCTAGAATGGGACAGGAACTCAAGTATGGGAGCCTTAACCCGTTAGTTTATGGACGAGGAAGCGGGACGGGGAAGATGAATGCTGACTTCGAACTTTGACCAAAGTCGTGGAGTCTTTCTCAAGCGGAGTCCGAGGGTTTCGTTTCCCGCTCAGGGGCTTCCCGAGACACCATCTCCCGAATTTGGACCCCGAGCGGTTCCCCTAAGTGGGTGCGCTTGGAGGGCCCAATGGGAGGAACTTTCATGGTGGAAGAAGGAGAATGCCTCAGAGCAGCAGAACGAGTGGACCTCGAACTCGAAGGACCGGGAACATCCGACTTGATCAGCTCCGCGTAAGGACGAGAAGGACACTCAGCCAACGCCAACGCTATGGCGTTGCCTATGTGAGGTCAGAAATCAGAGAACACCTAAGAAACACGTAGACGACCTGAATCGGAGATGCCCGGTGACCACGCCTGATTATAGCAAGAAACAGAATGAACACTCACAAAGATTCTCGGGGTGGTCAAGCCTTGGAACACCCGAGTGTCGTCCACGTGAGGTCATACTCCCAATTACGGCCCTAACGAAGAAGTAGTGTCCCTTCCACAGCCTGTGGGAGGAGGGAAGATCGAAAATCACCAGAGGAGCGCCAGAGCGCCTAGAAAAATAAAGAAAGCCCTCGGATGTCTCCTTTGGGCTAAAAAGGTAAAGGAGCAAGGCTACGCTGGGAACAACGAGCCCCCTGTCCCTAAAGAAAACCAACAAACCAACCAAGATACCCCAACCATTGGGTGCGAGTTGAGAAGGACCGGACATTGAAGTCTTCTGAAACCCTTTTTATGAAGAGGGATGCGGAGGAACCGAGGAAGCGTTTATCGAAGGCCACTTTGAAGAAACACACCATCTTGAGGCACGGAGACCACATAGAGGTCAAGATTGGGGGGGACCACACCCAAGCGTCGAGAAGGGAGGGCGTGCGTCTGGCAAGGTAGCCCCATGTGAAGGAAACGACCTTGCTAGGTCCCACGGTTAAAGCATCTTTGAGCAGCGAGATGTGCCAGAGCACTCTGACCCCCAAAGTATTCGATCGGGTTCACTTTTCACTTACCCTTGTCCAAAGGGAAGGGAGGCACCTGCAGGGCATCCACGAAGTTCAGCGGCCGGCGGCAGAAAACCCGTCAGTTCGTCCAAAACCCATGTGCAAAGAATCACCATCGATCTGCGAGAGAAGAAGAACAACCCGGACCCATGATGAAAATAAATAATAAAATTCGGCCAACCCAACCCTAACGCCTCGTCGTATGGCCAAGTGACCAAGAAGACAAAGAAAGCGGTGGACAGAGAAATACAACGAAGGTTATCCCAAGAAAGACGCAGAAAGACTGCGCACAAAAGGTTGAGACGAAGACTTAGAGAAAAGAAGTCGAACTCGCTAAAGGCAAAGAAAAGGTCGAGGAAGCGAGCACACAGACAGAGGATGTGAAAACGAGCCAGGCTGAAGAAGTGGGAGAAATGGCGCGAAAATCGAAGGGCATCATTATCATAAGACAAATGGCGACCAAGCCCTAACTAATCGGCCACGACGGTCACGTGGAAATTGCCCGAGCGAGACAAGTTACGGCCCTTGCCCACGTCACGCCGTACACCGCAGGGGTACGGGGGGCAACGTGATGGGGTTAGAACAATAAGGCTCACGGGCCCACTTGCCGGGCCAAGAAAGAGGCCAGCTTGACTAAACACTTTCGAGCCCACTTTCGCTAAAGCCCAGGAGAGGCATGCCCGTTGGAAGCACACTCGGACCTTTTCGCCGGCATTCGGGCTTTGGTGCTAGCCCAGAATGAGGGTCCAACCCGCTTGGCCCAAAGACCGATTATGGAGGTACTGGAGGTACTCCGAGCGATGAGGCTCACCAATGACCTCAGTTGTGAAGGAAAAGGCCAGAAACGCCTTGTTTTGTATATTTTAAAATTTTGGGTAGAAAGACCCATTTAATGTAATTTTATGAATTTAAGAGTTGTAATTAAGCCCGTATTTCTTGATAAATATATTTTGGCAAGTTTTCCGAGTTTCCTGAGGTCCTTGTAGTAAAAGGACTAAATTATGTTCAATATGTTGTATGTTGGAAATGAAATGTAAAGGACAAAAAAAAAAAAAAAACGTAACGACCCAGGGAATTTGGGGCGTCACACCTCTTCACAAACAAAATATAAGGGTAAAACTCAACAACCAAGTCCACCAATGCAAACTTGGCTATAGGAGTAGTTTGAGTCATCATATCTTAGGATTGTCTTGGGATTCGACTTTACTCACAACAATGTCACCACAGAGCAATACAATCTATGCATCGTTTGGCTCACATTAACATGTCATCAATATAAGAGTAGATACAAAGTGACTCATCATTGCATCGTTGAAATAGACATAACTATTAAGCTAAATCATGAGAGATCATGAATGGGTCAAATCTCTTATACCATTGTCTGAGAGACTATTTGAAGCAAGAGACCTGCCCAAGTAAGCGAAACATAGTCCTCCTTGCAGAGCCATAAAACCCTCATTTCAGCATATAGATGTCCTCCTCAACTCCCCATGTAAAAATGGAGTCTTCACATCAATTGCTCAAGCTCAAAATCTTGAAAAAGCCACACAATCCAAGCAAAGCTCAAATTGAGCTATGCTTCACCACTAGAGAGAATACATCTGTGAAGTAAACACATGGAATATGACTGTAACCTTTAGCAACTAGTCCTGCCATGTACCTTGCATTCTCAACTCCTGGTGTGCTTCTTTCTTCTTGAACACCCATTTGCACCAAATGGATTTCTTCCCTTTAGGTAGCCTCACCATGTCTCATGTCCCATTTTTATAGAAGGGACTCCGTCTCTTCATGCGTAACAATCATCCCTTACCTCTCACTTGACTTATTCCCCTCTTCATAGAGTGGATGCTTTCTTCATTGGACTCAATATTATGCACGCTACACTCCAAGGCATATGCAGCAGTCCAACTTCATCATATTTTTGTGGTGGCTTAATAGTCCTCCTCTCTCTATCTCTGTGATATAATATTGTTACCCACGGGAATTGTAGGCTGGCGGAACACTCCGCTCATGAATTAGGAACCCAGGCTCCGATCCTAAAACTCCACTTTTTTTATCAACTCTTTGCACGGTCCCAACGCTAAGGTCTTTAGGAGCCAAGACCTGAATCTTGAAAGTCTCATAAAAATCACATCTACACTTCAATTACCAATTTCTTGGTTTCGGACACTATGATTTATAACCTTTCACACCAAATTTATAACCAAGAAATATACACTTCATTGATCTAGGTTCTAACTTCCCATTATCAACATGGGCATATGCAAGACATCCAAAAAATTTCAAATCTAAATAAGTAGCAGAACTACCAAACCATACCTCTTGAGGAGTCTTCTTCACTATAGAAACTGAGGGAGAACTATTGATCAAATAACATGCAGTGGACGTAGCTTCTACCTAAAAAAACCCAATGATTGAGCATTAGAGAGCATCATCTAACCTTCTCCATCAAAGTCTATTCATACGCTATTCTACATCATTATGTTGTGGAGTATGACGAATTGTACGATGTCTAACAATTCCCTCTTTCTTGTAAAGAGTGTTAAACTCATCAAAACAAAACTCTGACCCATTATCAGTGTGAAGACACTTCATCCGCCTCCCTGTTTGCTTGTCATTGTCTTCCAATCCTTGAATGTTGAAAACGCATCACTTTTATGTTTAAGGAAGAATACCCATACCTTACGTGAGAAATTATCAATGATTGTAAACATATAAGTAGTACCTCCCATAGAAAATACTTTTGTAGGTCCCCAAAGGTCTGAATGTTGATAGTCGACCCCTTTGACTTATGAATTCCTGAAGAGAATCTAACTTCATGCATTTCCCCAAAAGCGCGGTGCTCACGGAAGTGTAACTTACCTTTTGCAGGCCATCTAAAGTCCTCTTCTACTCAAATCTACCATATCGTTTTCCACTCCAAGCGCCCGAGGCACTTATGCCAAAGCTTTGTAATATCGTCGACCTCGACCAGCAGTAAGACAAGATCTGGCAAACAACATCTTTGTAATAGTGGAACTTCATGGGAACATATAACATGGTTGTCTTTTGATGACTCTTCATCACAACTAGGGCTCCTTTACTAATCTTCGGAACTCCACCTTCATCAATGTACTTGTACCCTTTTGCATCAAGAGTACTTGGAGATATCAAATTTCTTTTCAAATCAAGAACATGTCCGACGTCACCAAGAGTACGAACTACTATATCAAACATCCTAATGCAAGCGTCTAATACACGCTACCTTACAAAGTGCATTATTTACCTATCAAACATACCTTTATGCGAGTTGGTATGTAGAGAATCAGTCCGATTAAGTCATGTGAAACATACAACCTAATCTAAAATCCAAATTCTCATTAGCTCTGAGCTCGGCATCGTATGACGAGTTCTCCAGTCGATCGATCAATTCCTTAACACTGGCCTCACCAGATTTCCCAGATTTCTCTCCTTGTTTGTTCCTGAATTTCTTCTCCTTATTCTGCAGCTTGAAACACTCCTTTTTGATGTGACCCTTTTTCTTGCAGTAATTGAAAATTTTATTAGAATTCTTGGATTTTGACCTTTTCCTCTATTCTTCATCAAAATTCTTCTCTTACGACCTGCAAAAACACAAATAGACTATCTCCTTGCACTTCAGGTCCTACAATTAATTTTTTCATTTTCTCCTTAGAAAGAAAAACTTCATAGACTTCATTTAAGGTTAGGGTATCGCGACTATATAAAATCGTATCTCTGAAAGTTGCATACAAATTAGGAAGTGAACACAACAACATTAACCTTATATCTTCTTCTTCTTCATATTGGACCTCCAAAGTTCCAGTCCCACAGCAAATTTCTTTAGAGGTCGTAAGATGCTCTTCTAAGATACCTATACCATACTATGCAAATACAATGTTATTTGCTTCAAATGCGACTTACTCATAAGACTTTTAAATCATACATGATTCTTCGACTGACCATAAAAAATATGATCTTCTCTTTATAATGCTGCTGAGAATCAGGACTAGATAAATGAGACGATATGGACAGTGTTTTATGAATCACTCGTTACTCTCTTAATAACAATGGCGACATCTTTAAATCATAACAACGTATCCCGATCATTGAGTATTTCTGCCGCTTGCGCATCTGGCTGCACCTGACGAAAATGCAGTACTACGATCCAACAAGATTTAGTATTTCATGGTTGCCATTGACTAGATCGGAAAAAACCTAATGGCTCGATACCGCGGTATGATCAATGGCACAATAAGAAAATATAAAATAAAGAAAAACACGGAGTGGGAAAAAACCACGGGCATAAGAGAAAACTTCACTATGAATTTGAGAGAATTAACAAAGTACATCGAATTGGGAATAAACCCTGATAGCGTTTGAAAAATAAGGCTCACAGGCCCACTCACCAGGCCCAAGAAAAAGCCTAGCCCAACGAAACACGCAGGCCCACTCGCTAAACCCCGAGGAAGACATGCCCATTGAAACTTTGTCGACCTTTTTCGTTAGCATTCCAAGCCTTTTTGGTGCCAACCCGAATGAAAAGGTCCAATCCGCTGGCCCAAAGGCCGGTGTGGGAAGTCTCCCAAAGATAAGGGAAATAGAATATATTATCCACGCAAAACCAACTAAATCGTGATGGGAAAGAAAAGATAATAACAGTTCATCGTCAAATGGATCCCAATAAGGAAGAAGATTATCCCAAATAAGCGCTCTTTCTATATCCTTTACCGTCAGATACGATAATAACAAAAAATATCTCATCAATGGGAGCGAATCCTAGTCACCATCCAGTGGTTGAACATACACTATAAATCTGAGGTCACCCCACGTCGGTGAAAATCACGCATATCATACGCGGGACATCGCAACACATTCGCCCTCTAAGCAGTCTCTCTTTTCTCTCAGAAAGAAACTGACTTAGGCATCGGAGAGGCCACGGGGGAAGCCCTCGCCGACCCCACTTCTTTCTTGTTTTTGCATAGGAGTGCCATGTCGAGCCTGGAATGACGTTGCGTGATCCTACTTCAGCCCGGACAATTACATGAGGCATAATCATTTCATTACTTGTCAGTCGAGTCCGGCCCAACGAGCCCCAACACTCTCGGCCAGTCAGATTGAAAAAGGCATCATCGGATAAGCGTCGTGCGTAGAGAGCAGCAGTTCCTTTACAAATATAACGCGTTTCGATTCTGCGATGTATCGACTCGGAACACAGCGAGGAGCAACGCTAATCCTCCAGAATCTGCGGGACCAGCCGGGCAAGCGCGACGGCCGACCTCGAAGCGCGTTAGAAACAATGCAAGCCAACACGGACAAGGTGGAAGCCTCCCGCCCCTCGCCAATCAACGTCTAATAGAAGAGTTAAGAACAACTCACGGACGGATGCAACACTCACGGGACGCGGCCAGACCGCGGGAAGGTCCATGACATTCCCTCGTGAAGGGGCAGCTTACAATCTCGACATTCCCGAGGTGCTAAAACGAAGCGAGAGTCTAGCGAGCCAGGGGCATGGACACATCTAGCCTGGAGGAGGGACTGTAGCTTAACTGAGGAGCATGTATCGGGAATGAAGAACTACATCACCCTCAACAAGGAAGCGGCAATCATGGAGCGGAGGTTCAGCGCCTCAAAAAGAGCTCCAGCCCCGTGTGAATGAGGTAATAAGAGGACCTTACGACACTATGGATACCTTGGTACTCATTGAATCACCCTTCCTGGTAGAGGTACTCAACTTCCCCCGCTTCCGTCGAGTTCAGAATACCCGCGGGTGGAAGCGTTCAATATTACCAGAGATCGTCAGATCATCAGCACCACAAAACCAAATGGAGCGCATGGGTATCAAGATCCGGTGCGTCTGAGCTTCGCTATCACCTAAAGGCCCGACCTTGGCATGGTTTAATAGGCTTCCACCGTCGTCAATCTCTCATTGGCATCCATTGCATTCGTCTCTCCTTCATTAGGGCGGGACGTATAGAAAGCAAGTTACCATATGCGACCATCAGCGGAGCTCGCAAAGAAAGCACAGTCTTATGTCCAAAGATTCAATGCGAGTCTCTAAAAGTGGAACATACGAAGCCCGAAGTTCGCGATCCTTTGCGTGGTGCTGGCAGGGTGCGAGTCGAAAGACTTGATGTTTCCATCTCCAAAAATCCCCAAGTAGCTTGTGGATGAGGTGTTTGCAAACGAAGAAATATATTAACGGTGAAGAAGCCCTCATATCCAAGAAGAGAGCTCTTCCACTCATAAAAGAAAAAAGCGAGACAAACAAATAGCGAGGGCCAAGAAGCCCGAACCAGCGACCGGAAAAGGATCTCCAAAGAAAAATGGAGAAGCGATCCCCAAAGGCGTGGGAACCTCACGAGAGATCGTCTCGATCACGGCAATCGAGAAAAACGGCAGCGTTATTACGCCTCAGCGTTTTCACCCCCTTATGCGCCATTATCACGAGGTCTGAAATGCGAAGCGAGCAGTTCCTAGGTGTAACTCAAATGAAGTCAGACCAGCAACAAGAGACAACTCAAGAAATCTTGTGAGAGTTCCATAGGGACTACGGACACACGCCGCGGACGGCGCATACAACTCAGAAATAAAAGTACTTATCTGCGGCGCGGATACCTCCGGCCTTCATATCCCACAACCCGGGCTCAGTCAAACTTCGGGGAGCCGGGCCCATACCGGCCAGCCACCACCTCGGCCAGGCTGACGACTCGGCACCAGCAGCCCTTAGGTGAAATCCAAGTAATCTCGGGGAGGATTCGCGGGAGGAGAATCCAGCTCAGCTCGGAGAGGCCCATCTACGCGACATCGGTCGACCCGAGAGATAGCGAATTCAAACGATGTCTAAACTACCGCTGACTCATTACATCCATCACATTCTCGACTCAAATATGGAGGATGCCGCATCCTCATGTGACCCACTTGGTAGTTCGCCTTGTTTGTGGCCAACAAAGCAGTTCATCGGGTCTGAGTGACAACGGGAGTTCAGTAGATATCATCTTAGCGTCTGACCTTTGATAAAATGGGCATCGAAGAGGCTAGGCAGATCAGCACTCATCTGGCGAAAGAGTTCTATGGGGAAAGGTGTACCTGCAAGGCTTAATACAAGCGGTACTCACCTTGAGTCCCATTACCCGAGGCGGCATTCTGTGAGATTCCTCGTCGTGGGCCTTCCCAGATGCCTTATAACATGTTGCTAGGCGAGACCCTCTCTCAATGAGATAAAAGCCATCCCTCCGCCTGCACATTAGTCAAGTTCCCTCTTTTGGGTAGGAATGGTTCGAGATCAGCAGTGGCCAGGGAATGCTACTCGACATCCATGAAGCGGAAAAGCGATTGACAACATATATCTGGATTAGCTCGACATGCGTGGCCAGTTGCTCACTCGACTGAGCCCTCGGAAAGTTCGGCAGGTATTATTGTGGACGATGACCCTGAACATCTCGCCTATATCGGCTCCAAGCTAGCGGAAGACCTCAAAAACCTCCTTATCCATTTTTTAAGACAGAACAAAGATGTCTTCGCATGGAAGCAGGTAGACATGGGAGGAATTGATCCTACGGTAATCACCCACAAGCTGAATGTCAGCCCGTCCTTCAAGCCAATCAAACAAAAGAGGAGGAGCTTCGCGCCAAAAAGACAAAAAGCCATCAACAAGGAAGTCAGCAAACTCCTACAGGCAGGAGTGATCAGGAAGGTAGAATATCTAGAATGGCTAGCCAACGTCGTACTCGTCAAAAAAGCAAATGGCAAGTGGCGACTCTGCATCGACTTCACTGACATCAACAAAGCATGCCCAAAGGACAGTTTCCCTCTGCCGCGAATCGACCTTATCGTAGATGCCACTGCGGGCCACGAACTACTTAGTTTTATGGATGCCTTCTCAGAGCTACAACCCGGATCGGTATAGACCCGGGTGACCCCGAAAAACCTGCGTTCGGTCACGGCGCGGGGAACCTATTGTTATCGTGTGATGCCGTTCGGGCTCCAAGAGCCTTGAGTACATATCGAGAGAGTTGAGGTGAATCGGATGTTCAAGTAGATAGGCACAACTATGGAAGTGTATAGATGACATCTTTGGTAAAATCCACACACGATTGAGCTCCACTTAGCTCATCTATCAGGCGTTCAGATCTTGAGGAACTACAACATGAAGAGCTGAATCGACCAAGTGTGCCTTCGAATTATCGTAGAAAAATTCTTAGGTTTCATAGTCAACCACCCAGGAATTGAGGCAAATCGAGGACAAAATAAAGGTCGTGCTTTCGACATGCCATCGCCATCGGGTATAAAAAGGAAGTTCGTGTCGATGGGAAGGATTGTAACTGCTTTAGGTTCGTATCGGGGCAAGTGACAAATGCCAACCTTTCTTCCAAGTCCTGAAGAAGGCCTTTCAATGGGATACGAAGTGTGAAGAGAGGCATTCTCGGCTTTGAGCGTATTTAGCTCTCCTCCCGTTCCTAGTAAGAAGTCTCGTTGAAGGCGAGCTCCTTACTCTATACTTAAGTAGTATCGGACCCCAGGCAGTGTTGTCTCGTCGGAGACAAAACGAAGTCAACACCCAATTTACTATTGCAGCCGGGCTTTGAGGGGTGCGGAGGAGAGGTACCCAAGGATGGAGAAACTAATTTTGGCCTTGTGCCAGCGGCTCGAAACTCCGCCCCTACTTCCGGGCTCATACCATAGAGGTTCCAACAGAATACCCGATGAAGCAGGTGTTACATAAACCAGAGACCTCCGGAAGGCTGATGAAGTGGTCCATAGAGCTAAGTGGGTTCGACATCGGTCTAGTAGCTATGATAAAAGGACGGGTCTTGGCAGAGCCGTCATGGAATTCAACTCCGAGCGGAACTGTTGAGGCTTGCTCAAACAATGAATGACCTCCCCATCTGGAAACTCTCTGTAGATGGAGCCTCAAATGCACAAGGGAGCGGAGCAGGTCTAATCCTGACCTCTCCAGAAGGAATAGATATTGAATACGCACTCAGGTTCAGATTTCAAGCCTCCAACAACGAGGCCTAGTATGAGGCCGTCATAGCGGGCCTCAACCTCGCCCTTTCACTGGAAGTTGACCAGCTAGAGGTCTGCAGCGACTCCCAGCTGGTAGTAAGACAAATAGAAGACACCTACGAGGCCAAAAGTGGAAGGATGATCTATGTCTTAGTGTTTTTGATTCCACACCACCATGAAAAGTTTGTCTTGGTTCGAATTAGGACATGTCCCAAGCGAGAGAACTCCAGAAGTGGCCTTCCTTGGCAAAGTTAGCACTTGACGCCACAGGAAGACCTCAGCGAATTAGGCACCTGTCGATATACTGGCGAGCCCTACATCGATCTGCGACGTGGAGGTTGCCCAGGTCGGGTCCGAGCCGAGTTGGATGGACCCATTTGGGATTATAATAGACGGACGTCTACGTGACAAAAAAAGCAGCTAAAATGGGGCGAGGTACGCGGGTTCACTAATCATAAAGGAAGCACAAGCGAGTTTCTTCACACCAATCATAGAGTGCATTTAGGAAAAGACAGATCGTTAACTAAGAAGTACGAAGGCATATGCGGAAATCCACATGAAGCTCGAGCATTGGCGAAGGTCTTGAGGCAGGGGATACTCTTGGCCTACAATACTCAAAAGGCGCACTTAACCGACTTAGTCAAAAATGCAAGATCTGCCGGAAGCACGCGAGATCTCCACGCCTCCCATCAGGCCCTTGACGTCGATCACGAGCCCACGGCCCAGCACCAACGATAAGGGTTTGGACTATGCGGGACCTTTACCCCTTGGGAAGGGCGATGTAAAGTCTGCCATCGTCCTTGATGGAGTGCTTCACCAAGTGGGTTGAGGAATTTGAGCCTTTAGCTACAATCCACGAATAGAAGATCACCTTAATTTTGAGTTGAGAGAAGAGAAATTGGAGAGCCATCGTATGCAGGTTTGGTATCCCAAGAGCCCTGGTATCGAACAACGGAAAACAATTTGACAATGCCAAGTTCAGAGATTTCTATGCAGGCTCGAATTAAAATTGTGCTCGTCTCGGCACATCCACAGTCTAACGGACGAGTGAAGTCACCATCAAAACCCTTAAGGCCGCTTTGAGAATAAGTGGAAGATCTTAAGGAAAATGGGTAGAATACCTCCCGAGGTGCTATGAGCCTCTGGGATATGAGTCGACCAACCCAGAAACCCCATTCGCCCTAATAGCCATTGTGAAACGATAGCCCTGTCGAGGTCGGACTAAAGTCCTCAAGGATCGAATTAGCAACATTGGAGCATAATGACGAGGCTCTCCGTCTAAATTTGGATCTCTTAGATGAAAAAACGTGAAGCGAGGTCCTAAAGGCGTGGAAGACTACCAAAAGGAAGACGAGTACTACAACCAAAAGTCAAACCAGGGAGCTACATGTCGAGTGATTTGGTCTTAAAAAGCTTCAATAAGAAGAATCAACACATGGGAGCCAGACTGGCGGGAAGGCCACACATCATATCTCGAGTCGTGAGACCGGGCAATTCTGACTCTAAGCAGAGGAGGAAAAATTTTCTGGCATCAAGTCACGAGAACATCTTAAACGTTTTATCGGTAGACCTTGGTTTGTAATCTTAAATGGAGATTTATTAATTTTCGGTTAACGATTAGGCCATTTTCACAGTTATTTTGTTAAAGAGTCACAAGCAGCTTCCGGACATCACGATCATCGAGAAAAATTACATGCAATAGAATGAGAAGCTCACTTAGCCATAAAAGAAAAAGTCTCTTTATTCAATCAGTTACATTCGATTACAATCGGTGGTGTCATCGGTTTACATCTTGAGGCACACGGTACAAACGGTTCTCTCAAAAAAAAAAACTAAGAGGAAGAAAAAAAGAGAGAGAGAAAAAGAACAAGATGGAAATAAATGGAAGAAAGGTGGAAAGGTGGAAAAGAGGGGAGAAAGAAGAAAAAAGGGATGGAAGGGAGTTTGTGGAAGAGGGAGAACGGATGTGAAGAAAGAAGAAGCAAAAAGGGAAGAATGAGATGTGGAAAGAAAGATGAAAAGAAGAAGAAGGGAAAGAAAAAAAGGAAGAAAGAAGAGCAGAGAAAATGGAGAAGGCGACACGAAATGCAGCCCTCTCAGAACACATTCCTAACACGAAGCTGGGAATAACATGACTCCCATAAAGGGGGCTAGGGAAAACACAACTCCACAAGCGAGAAGTCGACAAAACTGAACCAGAATCTTGGTGGATCCTGACGAAGGCGATCGGACTTGGCGGCTTCATCTGTAGTAGTTCGATTCACGCGCGAGGAAGAGTCGAATATTCAAAGTATAAAGCTCCATAACGTGACCGCCATTTATAAGAGGGCTGGCTTCTCAGATGCCTGAACGTTTTCAAATTCTCCATAAATCAACATTAAGGCACCTTTCGAAAATGTCGAAGTCGAATGGCGCAGCGGTAACTCACTTTGACGAGTTCATCTACTCAGCACATGCCATGCAGCCTAGGAATCAGTTCGACTCAAGCAAATCAGCCGGCGGGAGCCGGCGGCTCGCGCGGCGAGTTCGTCTACTGCTGGCCGCAGCCTAAGGAGTCGGATTAGCTCAGGCTATGTGTCGCGCTCGGCCTCGGCCTTGGAGCCCGACCAGCTCGCTGACGAGTTCGTCTGCTCGCGAGGCCACGCACCCTAGGAGTCGGTCATTTCCGGGCTACACCGCCCACTCGGCCTCGGCGCCGAGCCCGGCTGACTCACTTTGACGAGTTTGTCTACTTTGCCTGGTCGCGACCCCTGGGGTCGAGATCGGCTCGGGCTATATCGCCGCTCGGCCTCGGCGCGAGCCCGGCCTTTCGCTTTGGCGAGTTAGTCATACTTTACACGAGGCCACCTGACCTAGGAGTCAGATCAGCTCGAGGCTATGTATTACTTTCGGCCTCTCAGCTCGGGCCAATGACTCACTTTAGCCCGAGTTCGTCTGCTGCGCACAGACCCACGCTGACCTAAGGAGTCGAGATCAGCTCGGGCTATATCGCCGCTCGGCCTCGGCACCGGAGCCAGCTGCTTTGGCGGGATTCCGTCTACTCTACCTGAGCCCGCAGCGACTGGTCGAGATCATTTCGAGTACATCGCGCTCGGCCTCAGCCACAGTGAAGCAACTCACTTTGACGATTCGTCTACTGCACGCCTGAGGAGTCCGCATAACTAAAATTGGTCGGCTCAGGCTATGTCGCCGCTCGGCCTCGTGCCGAGGCAATGGCTTCCTTTGATGAGTTCGTCTACTCACATGGGCACGTAGCCTAGGAGTCGGGTCATTTCGAGTACATCGCCCGCTCGGCCTCAGTGCTCGGAACCAGCGGCTTTCGGCTTTGTGGGATTCGTCTACTCACACACAGGTCGCAGCTAAGTGGTCCGAGATCAGCTCAAGCTTCATATACGCCACTGTTCTGGCGCCCGGAGCCAATGACTCACTTTGGCGAGTTCGTCTGCTCTACAGGCCACGCATTACCGAGTCGGTCATTTCGGTACACATGGCCGCTCAGGCCTCGGCGGGCCCAATAGCTCGCGGCCAGGTTCGTCACCTGTGCGGTTCACGCAACCCTAGAATTGAGATCCAGCTCAGATATGTAGCCACTGAGCCTCAGTGCCGGAGCCCAGTGACTCACTTTGGCAGGTTAGTCCTACTACACCACAGTCTGGCCTAAGAGGTGGTCGGCTCGGGCTATATCGCCACTCGGCCTCGGCTCCGGGCCAGTGACCACTGTGAGGGATGGAGTCACCACTCTGCTGAAGCCACGCAGCCTAAGGGAGTCAGATCGGCTCGAGGCTATATGCGCCACTCGACCACCGGCGCCGGGAGCCAGACGGCTCCTTTGGCGAGTTCGTCTACTTTGCCTGGAATCACGCAACCCTAGGAGTCGGTCATTTCGGTATATACGCCACTCGCGACCTCGGCTGGGCTCGATGCTTTCGCTTTGGCGAGTTCATCTACTCGGTAGCGAGGCCCGCGACCTATTGAGTCAAATGTCGACTCGAGTTGGATCGCCACCCAGGCCTCGGCGCCGAGACGATGGGTCGCTTTGGCGAGTTCATCTGCACCAATTCAGCCACCGGCTATTGGTCGAGATCGGCTCGGGTTGGATCGCCACGAGGCCTCGAGCGCCACCGAGGAGCCCTAGTAGCTCACTTTGGCCCGAGTTCATACACTCCAGCCAGGCCATGCGGCCTAGATCGATTCGACTCGGGAAAATCAGCGTGAGACGGCGGCTCTGCATTGGCGAGCTCAGCCACTGCGCCGCGAGGCCATGCGGCCCACAAGAGCCCAGGTGACTCGGGCCATGCGGCCCCGAGAGTGTCGGTTGACTCGGGCGGCGTGCAGCCCACGGAGCCTAGTAGCCCGGTTTGAAGGGCTCAACTACACAGCTCAGGCCACGCAGCCTAACGAATCAACTGAGCTCAGGCGGTCAGCCCACGAAGCCTCGGGTGAAACCGGTTTGAAGGCTGTTTACTCAGCTCGGGCCGCTGGTCGGGCCATTCGATTCATAGCAGAACATCGCGAGAGCTGAGTAGAGGCGAAGAAGTAAAGTGGAAAAATGAGTATTCATTAAGAAAGAACATGAATATCTTGGGTCAGGCACAACAAAAATATATATTAAAAGTATAAAGTCAACGTCGAGGCGGGGGCCAGCGTGCCATGAAGGTCGAGGCATCGAGGAAGGAGGGAGTAGAAAGTGAAGAGGAGTGGGCCTCGGCGGGGGTACCCGGTTCTCGGAATAATCAGCGAAGGACCCTCGTCCTCCCTGCATTAAGCTAGGAAGGTCAAAGTTGAAATCAGGACCCGAATAGGCGTGCATGACCTTCTTACAGAAGGCGAGGCCATCCGAGAGGCCCATTGAGTACAAGCGTCGGCCCTTGGTCTTCAATGACTTAGATTCGTGAGCCACCAAAGTTATTTGCTTGTGAAGATTCCCACGCAGCCCGCGGCCTCCTGTTCCAGTGTTCGCGGTAGCGATCTCGTTAGCCTTGCGGCGAGCCCGATCTGCCCGGCATCATCTTATCACGCGAGGTGATCCTTGGCCCGCATGCGGTTCTTCCTTAGACTCCGGCTTCGCCTTGGGATGTGAAACTCATCCCCTAACCATCTGAAGCTCATATTGGGCAGATTGCAGCCCGTCCCTGGCCTTCATCAAGTCGTTCTGCACAACTCGCAACTCGTCTCGAACCTCGGCTGCCCAGCCGTACATCAAGGCTATTTGGTTCGTCTTCCCTACCATCAGCCAGAAACGCGGTAGGCGTGGCTTATGCTTCAAATCATATTTGAGCTTCACTGCCTCCTCGGTCATACGTTGCACCTGACCCCGCAGCTCAGCCCGCTCAGATGTAAGGGAAGCCACTCTCGCCTTGTAAGCCCTGGCCGCTTTGGCATGACTTTCGTTTATTTTAGCCTTTTATTTGAGCCAGCTTCAAATGGTAGCCACTACGCACCCGGCCGCAGAATCAACACCTAATGCAAATTCAGCAGTTAACTCAAAATGGAATCGAGACACGACGAGGTGATATGAGAACTTCAGAAATGGAGAGATAGGGCTAAGCCTCATCAGCAGGCAACACCCGACACGGTGAATCGAGTCCTTGAGAATGGGCATTTGCGCCAATCCAGCGAGCTCGGCATTGAGAAGCAAAGAATCCCGGGTCTCGCCCGATTTAGGTTCTGTGATCTTTCCTCCTCAACTTTCGCCCTTGAGAGAAGGTGACCTAACCTCTTCGTTGGCGGAGTTCCGGTGATGAGCGTGACCGCGTGACTGCTCAGCGGCCCCACCCAGGGACATGCAGCCGCGGCAGGACCCGAGAATGGGGCCAGCGAACTCAAGACTATGGGGATCGTAACGAGAGCGTTGCCGGATTCAGGTTTATGGACATGAGTGAGACGGAGAAGATGAAGGTGCTGACTTGGAACCTTGACCAAAGCGGCGATCTTTCTCCAATGGAGTCCGAGGTTTTTCATTTCACGCTCGGGGCTTGAGGCAGCGTCTCAGCGAGCCAATGGTTCCCCACTGTTGGTTTTGGCGGCGGAGGGGCCGATGGCATAAACTTTCGGCGAAGGATCGAAGGCCTCCGTGACAGCGGAGGCCCAATGGGAGGGCTTTCATGGTGGAAGGAGGTGAGGCCTCGGAGGCGGCCGGAGCGAGCGGACCTCGAGCTCGGGGGGCGGGGAGACATCGGGCTTGATCGGCTCCGCGTGGGACGGGCGGGATGCTCGGTGATGCCCGGGCGCTGCGGCCGTTGTCTTGTGTTGAGATCCAGTTCGACACCTAAGAGAAGCATGTAGACGGTGCGAGTCAAGGAATGCCAATGACCACACAAGTTATAACAAAAGCGAACGAACACTCACGAAGATTCTCGGAAATTGGTCCGAAGCCACCAGGCATACAATTGTAGTCCTTGAAGGGTCATACTCCCAGTGACGGTACACTTCTTGAAGAAGTAGTGTCCCTTCCACAGCTTTGTGGGAGGAGGGAGAATCGGAAATCTAAGAGGAGCCCCGACGCCTAGAAAAATAAAGAAAGCCTCGGATGTCTCCTTCGGGCTAAAAGGTAAGGAGACGAGGCTATCTTTGGGGACAGAGCTGTCCCTAAAAAACAACAGAGACCAACCAATATACCCCAACCATTGGGGCGCGAGTTAGGGAAGGACAAACATTGAGTGCTGCAAAACCCCTTTTATGAAGGGTGCGGAGAAGCGGAGACCATTGCTCGAGGCCACTTGAAGAAGCACACCATCTTAGGCACGGGGACCACAGAGGGTCAAAGCGTCGAGGGGGGGACCACCGAGCAGCTAGGGAGGGTGGTAACGTCTACGGCAAGGTGGCCAGGTATGAGACCGACCTTGCTGATCCCCACCGGTCAAAGCTATCTTGAATGGTGGATCTTGGAAATTATTCGACCCCCCCGGGGTATTTAATTAGGTTTACTTTTCCCTTACCCTTGTCGAGGAAAGGAGGCACCTACAGGACATCTCGAGTTCAGCCCCGGCCAGAAAGCGGTCGAACACCGCCCCGGTCGTCGAGAACCGTATGTAGAAGAGTCACCATCAATGCGCAGAGAAGAAGAACGGCCCGGACCCATAATGAAAACAAATAATGAAAACAAAACTTGGCTAACCTAACCGTAGCGCCTCGTCGTGTAGCTCGGAAAGAAACTAAGGAGATAAAGGCGCAGTGGACCCAGGAATACAACAGAAAAGGCTATCCTAAGAAAGACGCTAGAGAAAACTCTACACAAAAAGGCTGAGACGAGAGAAGGCAGAGAGAGGGAAGTCAGAACTCGCTAAAGCGAGGAAAATATATTAGGATCGAGGCACACAAGACAGGATATGCTTGAAATAAACAAAGAGCGAAAGGAATGGAAGAAATGGCGAAGACCAAAGAGTCATCCATTATCATAAGGCCCAGTAGCGCGACCAAGCCCCAATTAAAAATTTAAGCGATGCGATCTGTTCACGATGAACATAAGCCAATTTGGTGTCGGCCTTAATTAGAAAGAACTTGTTCGAGATGCGATTAATTGATCCCAAATAGATTTCAGCCGGCTGTGATATACAATGATCCGCTCACCTGGTTCTTGACAAATCTGATAAAGTTCGCGTGTATTTAGAAGTTGCGAAACACCCTTTCGGTCCAAACATACCCGAAGCGAAAATGTAAGTAAGTCCCGAGCTTCTTTGGCAATATCGATGTTGCCCAGACTCATCAACAATGGATGGAATAGATGTATTCTGAAACCAAGTGATGATCTAATGATTAGCTTTCCAATCCCTCCAATTCCAAATGGCATAGGCAGAATCAGTTTCTTTGTCCACTTGTTACGGAATAGGACCGGTCCACCGAGACATAAAAGCCCTTGACTTGCGGCCTTTGAGATAACTACATGGCTTGAACAGTAGAGCAAAATTATCTCCATTAAAAATAACATGAAATGGACGAAATCTCATCACCTAGCATATCGAAATTCGAATTGAAAACATATAGCAAAAATGGAATCGGGACGAAAATAAGTCGAATCTTTTTGAAGGTCAAATTTCGGTCAATGATCGATGGGATGGCGTGGCAAAGTCAGCGGCGACGTGGTGCGTCGATGGGCAGCGTGCGAGTCATCGAATTCGGATTAGAGGCTAACATGGTGTTGACGTAAGTTCTACATGATGCAAGCGCGTGAAGTGCACGCGCAGACTTCAGGCGGATCGTGATGGCGCGTGGCGAAGCTTCAGGAGACCTGCTTTGCACTAATGTGATGTCTCGACAAGTTCTACCTCAGGAGTGGCACAGTAACCAGTTTTATGCTTGCAAGGGAGGAAACAAGGATCAACTGTGGTTTCGCGGAAAAAACAAGTTGTACTATGGGAAAACGGTGGTGTTCATTTGGAAAAAGAAGCTATATAGTGGATGTAATGCCCTGAGCAAAAGACGGTGAAAAAAATCAAAAACTTTTAACTGTGCAAAAAAAAGACTTGAGTCTTTGTATATTATAAACTATAAATTACAAGTACAAGAGGAGACCTTATATAGGCTATACAACCCTAGGAAAATACAAATTACAATCCTAGGAAAATACAAAATAAATCTAACAATATAATAATCTAACGGATAGATATCCTAGAAACCATACAGAATCTAGGAAATTATAGTATATAATTATTAATGTTACGAAGTGTACTGATTGAATGATGGGGTAGGATGGTATGTTGGATTCCTGTTCTTAATACGTTATCTATTTCTATTACTATATATATAAAATAGCGAGTACAAAAATTTTCTTTGAACTTTTTTGCCCTATTATGCCCAGCTCTTATCCATTTATTTACAGTATTACCACATCATCAAAACGCTTGGTGAATCATCTTTATAAATAATTGTCTTAGAAGAACACGCGTTAACAGAGAGTCAAAGATATAGAAGAAATTTGTCGACTTTTAGCTTATGATCGTTTCCCCCTCCCAGGCTTGACAATAGGAGTTAGAGGCTGAATCTTGTTCAATCTTCTTTACGCTAGCAAAAAGAATTTGTTCGTTGTGTGTTTTTTTTGTTGTATCTTTCTCTATTATGAAAGCCGAAGCTTTGAATCTTGACAATATCAATTCAAGAATAAAAAGATAAAAATATCGACATATAAGTGCATGAAGGTTTTAATGTGGTTCGGCCTATTAAAGTAATACGATGAGAGAATCTTTCCATTTGAAAATGTTGCCGTATCATATTAACAAACGAAATTTTGAGAGTTTAATTTAAGCTAAATAGATAAATAATTTTTATTTAATATTAAAATTTATATTTTTATCCCATAGATTTTTAGTAGAATTAATTAAAAATATGGTAATATTTTCGTGGGTGAAAAGGTATAAGTTTAATATAATGTATAATCATAAAAAAATAGAGAGTAATAATAGTAGTTTCAAGTTATTATAAAAGGACATGCATGATAAAGTTTATCATAATAAGGTTATGAGAAATTAAAATATTTTATCTTCATTAAAATTTACATAATCAAATAAAATTGAAATAAAAAGAATAAATAAATAGTATAAATGTTACAAAAGATAAGATAAACAAAAATAATAATAACATATTGTTTTTAGAATATATTTAAAATTATTTTTTTAATTAAAAAAGGTAAAGTTTTTAATGTTTTGGTAAAGTAAAATCAAAATTAAAGAAAAAAAAAGAATAAAATAAATTAATAATAAGGTTAGCATAAATAGGATGTGGCGTGAAGCCACTTAAAACTTAAAGTGAAATGAAAAACAAAAATAAAAGTGAAAGGAGGAGAGGAAGAATTTGCCTACGAGAGGAAGAAAATGGGTCGTGGTTCTTATTTGAATTATTTCGGTTGTCAAAGCGTCTCCAGTTCACGTGAAGTGAAGATGTTCTATTAGACATGGAAGATTCGTATGAAGTCGGATTTTATTTCCAACAGTTGAATTTTGCATATCTAAGGTAGGGTGGTTTAACCTAACTTTTATTATTAGTTTTTATTTTAAGTACTAATAAATCATAAATCTTGTTTAAGTGTTAATATCTTTTTGTATTGGAAATTGTTGGATGACTTTTTAGTTGTTTGGATACTTATGGATTATTTATATGGTTGTTGGTGAATTGGTGTTTTGGGTATTAAACCAACTCTCCTAAAAGCTTAAGCATGGGATTTGAGTTTAATATGAATATCATGCTTCAATAGGTTTATTTACAATTTTGAGAGGAATATGCTGATTTTGATATTTTGTTATTAATATTGGGATGAAGTAATATTGTTGAAATGTTTCTTTGAGTGTTGGGAATTTATTTAATTAAGTAAACCGATAATATAGGTTACTCTAGAATTTTAGACATGGAATGACTTATTAAGTGGGTTGGAATGTTTAAAAATAATCCCTTTGTGGCCCCAGGAACTCATTATTTGGGATTTAATTCATAATGTGGATCGTAGAATTTTGATATATATATATATATATATATATATATATATATATATATATATATATATATATATATATATATATATATATATATATATATATATATATATATTGATAAATGAATAAATCAAAATAAATAAATAAATTATGAGAATTGATGTATTGTAGTACTGTAGGAAAAATCTAGAGGAAACATTGGGAATTCTGTTTTATTGAAAGTAGATGGCAATGTTAATATTTAAAATTTTTAAGCCTATGTGAATATGAAAAATGACAAATTTGTATGTGCATTGTTTTGGAATGTCTTGACATGGGAATGAAATTCTTTTGAGAAAGCTTGAAATATAAGGGACAAAATAAATAAATAAATAAAATAAAATAAAAGGACTATCTAATTGCAAGGATTATTGAAAGTATCTAGACCTTGGTGGAATTTGATGAGAATGTATGATGATATTTGTAGGTATAGTTTTGTGATGTACAAGGAGTTGTATTTTTAAGTATAAATATTTGGAATGTGAAAAGAACAAAAGTAAAATGTCTAAAATGATTGTGTAGTGTGTTGGAAAGGATTTGATTAGTTTAACAATAAATAAATTTTTATATGAAGGATGAATCATAGTATGTCTTTTTATTTATATGATATTTGGAAAGACACAATTGGAAGGAAAACACCGTGGTGTAAATTGTGTTGGGTTATTTAATATGTGTAGTCTGAATTTTTGTTATTATGAATGAATGAATATTGAACGAACATAATTAGAATGATGTGAGATTTTACATTATGTAATGTATTTTGATGTAATAATTTACATGGAGAAGAGGATTATTTATGTGAAATGTTATGATTATTGAGTTGTCTTGAAACGTGGATAAATGATTTAGTGGTTGTTGGTAACAACACATGCATATATTATATTGGTATAAGAAAGAATGGAAGAATTGAGCTAAAATTCAATATGGTTGTATATTCATATGTTTATTATATTATCCAAGATTGTGATTTAAATTGGAATATGAATATGAATAAATTGCGTTGTGTTCAATCACATTCATGATTATTTATAAAGAGATGATTATGCGAAATTGATAAACACGAGGAGGGAAAAGATGAAAAGAAAGGAAAATGAGAAGCTTCGAGAAATGCGTGTGGCGAATTAAAAAGGGAGAAATCCCTAGGGTGAAAGACCCAAAAGCTTACCCCTGGAAGACTCCAAGTAGGGAGTGTATTAGAGTATGGAAGCATATCATTCGGTGAAAGCCCAAAAATAACAATGCATTTCATGATTCTGCATCATTCTCATTTTCATACCATTACATTTCATTTGTGTGAATTGTATGTATCATGTTGATGATTTGTTGACTTGTTTAAATTATGTGTATTGTGTGAACTATATACAGTGATGCGAAAGTGTGTAAAATTGTGTGAATTTGGTGAAATGTTGTTTGATGATGTGTTGATGTACGTGTGTGTGTGTGTAAATTTTTATGTTATTTTATTTAATTAGATTAACTTTGAACCTTTATTCAATTGTTTATATGACAAGAGATTGTATTGGATTAAGTGTAGTATATAGTATGTTTTTATATTGTGTTAATCATTAAATATTGAACTTTAGCTATACCACTTAACCCCATTGTGTGTGAATCACCCTATTGAGCAATGTGGAAATGCTCACCCCTTTATTATCTAAAATTTTTAGATGCAAAGATAGTTTGGGAAAGCCTGAAGAGCAAAGGACTATACCAAGGTTATACTGAAAGCTACGGGAAGTTATAATAAGGATTGTCCTTTTAATTTATTTATTTTATTTTTGACTTGTATCAAGTAGAGTTGTATGTATTTTAGAAATCTAAATTATGTAGTTATTTGTAAGTCGATTTGAAATTCTTTAATAAGATTCTTGTAGATATTTGTAATAATCAACTTGGTTCGTATGTTGATTAGTAGAGTTTGAATTTTGTAAATGGGTGAAGCAAAAAAAAAAAAAGTATACACAATTCAACTGTGAGCTTGGATTAAGAAAACCCTTAAGGTCAAACCGTTGACTTGGGATCACAAGTCGGAGTTTGGATTGCTGGTCGAGCGACGGAGTTGGGGGTTTTGAGTTTTGCTCATGATTTGATTGGAATTTTAGAGGCAACGATTAAACTGCAATACGGGTCTTAGCGGAGTTGGATTTTTAGTTTTTAATATCATATTTATCGATCTATTTGTTTTCTTGTTATTGATATTTTTAAAGCACAGCTTGCATTTGGTTGATGAGCGGGGAAAGAAGTAGCAAGTAAAGAGTGAATTTGGAGTTTAGTGGTTTTGATATCTTGTCTCCCATTGTTGATTTAGACTTGGGGTTTAGAATGTAAATTTGAATTAAAATTATCATTAGTTTTTCAAAAGTTAATGTTATGATCAGTGGCACTATAAAGAAATACGAAATAAAAGAAAAAACATCAAATCTACGAGGGGCGAGGAAAAATCACAGGCATATGAGAAACATCACTATAAATCCTAAGAGAAATTACAAAGTACTTGAGTGGGAATAAACCTAATGTGTTGATATAACGAATACCCAAGCAAAAGGGTCAAACCCCAAAACCACAGCAGATCCCTATTTTTTTCTCCAACTTTTTCTTTTCACAGAAGTCGCACCTGGACCTTCGGAGTCAGACATAAGCCCAAAACTAAATTCGGGTCCACAAAAACAACAATCTCAACCTTGAACGCGAGCGACCTTTCGTCATGGCGAGCGTGACCAGACTCTGTAATCTCAAAACAAGATTAAAACTATACTCCTCTTGTAAAAACCCGAAATAATGCGAAATGATAGACTATCGTCACAGTACAGATGGTAAGCCTAGAAATTTCTCTAGATCTCGAATGACGACACGGACTACGCCGTTGAGTTCTTCTCGCAAAATCTAGGCGCACAGTCGAATTTCGTTGGTCCAGGGGAGCAGGTCGAGATTTCCGCGTGTTACAAAGGCGAATGGACAAATTGTTGGTGACAATTGGCATGAAGGTGTGGTGCCATGTGGCACAAGAGAGGAGGACACTTGGCACCGTTGGAAGCCAAGTGTCATGCCACTCATGCATGAGCATGGTAGTAGATGAGTTAGAGGCATGGAGAACACATGGCCTAGTAAGGCGCTAATGTCAAACGGTTTGAGGGTGGTGTCTACACCTAACTAAGCAGGTTGGTGGTTGAGGAGGAAGAAAATCAGTTCATAGAATAGAGAAGGAAGGAAAGAAAGAAAGAAAGAAGGAAGAAAGAAAGGAAGGAAGAAGAAGGAAAGAAAGAAAAAGAAATAGAAAAATGAGGAGGTTGCCTACACTCCCGAGGTAGGGTTCTTATCCTACCTGGGATACCTTTGTCTAAGGGCCATTCAATGGCCATGGAGCTTAGCCCTAACATTAGGGCTGGTTAAAAATACTTTAGAACAAACTGTGTGAGTTTCTTGGGTTCATTTGGTTCCAGAAAACTCAGCTTTGGAACAGGTTGAACCTGCTGAAAATGTGTGTATGGTGCTGGATTTTGTGTGCCTACTGTTTTTGGTTAGAAAACTGGGAAAAAAAATCCGATTTGCATATCTTATTCTTGGTTGATTCACGAGTACAGTTTTTGTTTTCTGAGCTGAAAACTACAAATTTTCAGTTTGCATGATTTAAATTCTTGTCTGAATAACGTACAGTTTATGTGAGAATGATGTTGGAAATATGCATGCTGTTTTCTGGTTAGAAAACTGGAAAAAAATCCGGTTTGCATGTCTTATTCTTGGTTGATAACATGCAGCTTTTGTATGAAAAATGGTAGAAATGCATACTGTTTTTCTGAGCTGAAAACATGGAAAAAAAATTCAGTTTGCATGATTTAAATTCTTAGCTGAATAACATGCAGTTTTGTGAGAATGATATTGATACATGCATGCATGCAAATAGAAAGTAAATACCATGCGGAGTAGCATTGCATTTCCACGTGCATGGGGACATCGTATATTGGGTGTGAGGTGCGACATGGCTTTAAACAAGCGGTTTCTGGGAAGGTTGTCCACCATATGTCAGTCTATCGATAAAAATATATCGGAGGGTTGTCCACGGTATTATCGAAGTTTATCGATGAAAAATATATCCGGTGTGACATTTATTGAGTCGACGATGAACCTTCACGAGAACTAAAACATAAATCTTTTAGTTTGAAATAGTTTTCATACATGGCAAAATGCATGTGTGAGGGAGTTGATGAGGACTTGAGGCATGAGCCATGGATGTGGACTTTCATGTAGAAATCTGCATATTCTTACTTGAATGTGTGAAATTGTGAACATGGCATTGCATGTGCACTTAGGTGAGGAGTAACCCTCGTAGGAGATTTTCTCTATTAAGCGTTGCTCACCCCGTCGTAGGAAAACCATTTTCAGGTACTAGAGGTACTCCGAGCGATGAGGCTCGCCAATGACCTCAGTTGTGAAGAAAAAGGTCAGAAATGCCTCGTTTTGTATATTGTAAAATTTTGGGTAGAAAGACCCATTTAATGTAATTTTATGAATTTAAGAGTTGTAATTAAACCCGTATTTCATGATAAATATATTTTGGCAAGTTTTCCGAGTTTTTTTTTAATTTTTTTATTGATAAATAAGTATGTAAAACCAAAAAAAAAGGAACAAGGACCAAAGGGGGTATACAGGGCGTATCTAAGAGGAACCAAGCCAACCAAAGAAAGAGCGAACAGAAAAGCAAAAACAAAGCTGACCCTCAATGCCAGCGCTAGGGAATACTGAAAATATCTCTAACAAAAGGGTGTTCCACATCAAGCACCAAGCTAGCCCAAGAAGAGATAGAAAATAAAAAGCAGGATTTCAATCTGGACTTGGAAAGAGCTTCAATAATCTTCCAAACACGACCTATTCATCTCTTTCCAAATAGCCCAAAACAAACAAGAGGAACCGCTCTCCATAGCCGCATCCTTTTCCGCATGGGGAGGCGCAATAACCCGCATCAAGTCTTTCATGAAAAAGCTGAGCCCACCCTCAGGACAAAGAAATGGCGGAGTCCACATGCACCAAAACCTTAGAGGCGTGAATGTGAGGTGTTCTAAGATTCTTCATCCTTTCCACAAAAGCACACAGTTGGCAAGTTTTCCAGGGTTTCTGAGATCCTTGTAGTAAGGACTAAATTATGTTCAATGTGAATTGTGTTGAAGCAATGAAAGGACAAAAAAAA
Organism: Tetrastigma voinierianum; assembly: GCA_016808115.1. NCBI lineage: Eukaryota > Viridiplantae > Streptophyta > Magnoliopsida > Vitales > Vitaceae > Tetrastigma > Tetrastigma voinierianum. The sequence continues at coordinate 95,998 of JAEQBH010009125.1, forward strand.
AAAAAAAAAGCAGCTTTGTGTGTGACCCTCGGGAATTGGGACGTCACATCTTTCTATAAAAGCCCCAAAGGGTAAAACTCAACAACCAAGTCCCACCAATGCACAAAATTGGCTATAGAGTGATTTAGTCATCATATTTTCAGGATTGTCTTAGGCTCGACTTTACTCACAACAATGTCTGAGCAATAATCTCATGCATCGTTTGGCTCCTATTAGCATGTCATCAATATAGGTAGATACAAAAGTATTTCATGATTTGCATCGTTTGAGAGGAAATAGACAAAACTATTAAAGCTTCTCTTAAAATCATGAGAGATCATGAATGAGTCAAATCTCTTATACCATTAATGCAAGTTCTATTTCAAACCATAAAGAAACCTCTTAAGTAGGCAAACATAGTCCTCCTTACACAGAAACCATAAAACCCTCCTAGGCTGCGACATAGATGTCCTCTCGAAGCTCCCATTGTAAAAATGCAGTCTTCATCAATTGCTCAAGCTCAAAATCATGAAAAGCCACAATGCCAAGCAAAGCTCAAATTGAGCTATGCTTCACCACTAGAAGAATACATACGTAAGTCAACACACGGAATATAGTTGTAACCTTTAGTAACTAGTCTGCCCGTGTACCTTGCATTCTCGACTCACAAGTGTGCCTTTTTCTTCTTGAACACCCATTTGCACCCAGATGGATTTCTTCCCTTTAGGTAGCCTCACCATGTCTCATGTCCCACACATGAGAGGGACTCCATCTCTTCTTGCATAACAATCATCCACTTACCTCAATCCTTTAACCTCCTCTTCATAAGTGGATGGCTCTTCGTGGACTCGATATTATGCGCTTTACACTCAGAGGCATGCAACCAAATCTTCATCTCATATTTTTGTGGTGGCTTAATAGTCCTCCTCTCTCTATCTCTGGAAATATAATATTGTTACCAGGGTGGATTTGTAAGAGAACACTCCACTAATACGGATGTGTAAACAGTCCTAAACTCCCTTTTTTTATCAACTCTGCCTTGATCCCAACACTAGAGTCTTTAGGAGCCAAGACCTAAATCATGGAAGTCTCATAAAAAATCTCATCTCTACTAATTACCAATTTCTTGGTTTCTGGACACTACGATTTATAACCTTTCACACCAAATTTATAACCAAGAAATATACACTTCATTGATCTAGTTTCTAACTTCCCATTATCAACATGGGCATATGCAAGACATCCAAAAAATTTCAGCTAAACTCACTTTTTGTCAACTCACTTACAGTCCCAACACTAGAGTCTTTAGGAGCCAAGACCTGAATCATGGAAGTCTCATCAAAAATCTCATCTCTACTAATTACCAATTTCTTGGTTTTGGACACTCGATTTATAACCTTTCACACAATTTATAACCAAAATATACACTTCATTGATCCTAGGTTCTAACTTCCCATTATCAACATGGGCATATGCAAGACATCCAAAAAATTTCAAATCTGAATAAGTAGCAGAACTACCAAACCATACCTCTTGAGGAGTCTTCTTCACTATAGCAACTGAGGGAGAACTATTGATCAAATAACATGCAGTGGACGTAACTTCTGCCCAAAAAAACTTGACAACTAAGCATTAGAAACATGCATCTAACTACCATCAAAGTCTATTCATATGCTATGCTACACCATTATGTTGTGGAGTATGACAAATTGTAAGATGTCTAACAATTCCCTCTTTCTTGCAAAGAGTGTTAAACTCATCAAAACAAAACTCTGTTCATTAAAGTTTTACAAAACTGGTTGAAAATGAATAGTTTCTGACATCATTGGAAGGTCTCCAATAATTCATATTTTGTGTTAATACTTCAACCAGGTGGAAGAGCTGAAAGCAGAATTACTGGGGAGAGACTTCAACTTTTACCTGAAGGACGAAACCGATGGCGTCCTGTTCCTCTGAATCTTAGAGGACCTTCCAGGAAGTTGCTTTTCACACTCTTCATGGTTGAAACGGTTGGCAGGTACTCGCCTTGTTGGGCAGCTACCTGAAAACAGAAAGATGTGGGAGAAAGTGGCTATTGAGAAGTAAATACTATTGAATTTTTTACCTGTGCTGTAGATGGAAGATTTTCATCTGAGATCCACTTCTGAAGCTGACAAATGCAATATCCAATTCGGTCCCCTGTTTTTCGACTTGAGAACTCTTCAGTAAGTGAGCAATGTCTCTCATCTGCCTCCTATTTAATTACATTAAATAGACAAGGTAAAACTAGTTTATAAAAATTAAAGGGAATAATGAGTTTTGGACATACGTAATTTTTTTTTTTAAATTGCTAAATAGTTTAAAATAATATCCAAATTAATACATGTAATTCATAGTAATTTAGATATTGAGTGTTCACGCATTAGTATTATTTTAATTTTTTAAATTATTTTAATAAATTTAAAAAAAACTAAATACATCAAAACTAAGAATAATTGAGGTATGCAGTCATGACCCACACGGAGCGGCAGATCCATCATTTGCCTTCACTGACTTTTAAAATTTTAATGTAATTATAAGTAAAAAATATTTAAATTTTTTTTTTTTTATTATACTACCCACTGGAATAAAATTGAAGCACCCTGCCCTATTTTTCTGGCTCCGGTCACACCATACATTCAAGCTTTTTATAAGGCTAAGGAAATTAGTGCCATACTCATCTATACCCAAAACCTTTATTTTCTTCCTTCTGATGACTATGGCCTCCCAGTATCCCAGCACCTACATGATACCCTCTTCATCTTCTTCTTCTTCCACTTTTGATTCTCATTCTCCGATGGAGTGGGATGTGTTTTAGGTTTTAGGGCAAGATACTTGCAGAAGCTTCACGGATCATCTCTATTGGGCTTTGAATCAGTAACATGCTCCAAACCTTTAGAGACAATGAAAGACTTAACCCGAAAGGGAAGAGATCGCACCAGAGCTCTTACAGAAGCTATTGAAGAGTCAAGGATTATAGGTATTGTGTTCTCAAAAAACTATGCTCATTCAAATGCCAGCAAATGGTGCTTGGAAGAGATGGTCAAGTTCATCAACTTCTGCAAAGAGGAAAGGAGCAAAGTTGTCAATTTTCTCATAATGGATCATCACAAATTAGAAACAAGGAGATTTATAAAATAGCATTTTCCGTCACGAAAAATGTGCAGATGAGGAAGAAGGGAAAATAAGAAGATGGAAGACTGCCATGAGGGAAGCAGGCAAACTGGCTGGATATGATGTGAAGGTCGACAGGTAATTGTAACTTCTTTTCACCTTCTCATTCAAAGTACTAGCCTTTCTCCTTTAAAATTAATGTTTTCAAATGTTTTTTAACTTAAGTCTAATGCTAGGTATTCTTGAGAATATCAAATGTGGATTTCCTCATGATTGTGCTATCTTTTAGAAATATATGGAGACACTTAATAAGATTGAAACTTAAGTAATAGTAGATTCGTCAAATTTAATTTATATACAAATAGGAACAGATCCAAGGGGATCTTTCTCCAAATAAATGGTGAGACAAAGTCATGAGTATAAGATTAATGTGGTAACTGACCATCTAATCAGCATAGAAAATTATTAGGTCCCAAAATAGATTGAATGGAGATAAGTAGTTATTTGAATGATAAATCCCTTATTTAAAAATAGGTGATAATAATGTTACTTAGACATGTCAAGTTTATTTTGAAGTTTCTAAAGAGATTGAGTTCCACAAGCTAATATGATATGAATTAAGTTTTCTTTTCCATACGCTAATACAAATTAATCATATTTTTCATTTTCTTCTCATCCAATTCTTTCATATGCGCACTTCTAAAAATAATGAAATTACTGCTTTTATGTAGTTCAATAAGTGTGGTTTGTTTCCTTTTAATTTAATTAAGTTCTTATTACCTCAGATAAGTTATAGTTGAAAATTTGATATCGTGAATTTTCTCCATGATATATAGTTCTTATTACCTCTAACAAGTTATAGTTGAAAATTTAGGCATCATTAAATTTTCTCCATATAAATCTATAGTCTTTGCAACTAATGCTAATCTGAGAAATGCATGTTAATTATGTTTACAGTGTGACTATGAATCGAGAGATTATTCAAGATATTATTAAGGAAATCGTGGAACCATACCTATGGTTTTAGATGTTGATGAAGAATTGTTGGAATGGATTCTCGTTTAGAAAAACTAGTATCGAGGTTAGAATTCGAGTCAAATGGTGTTCGTATGGTTGGGTTGGTGAGATTTGGGTGGAATTAAGCAAGACTACCACATCATCTTTGCTCTTTATAACAAAATTCCAATCAATTCAGTACTAGTTCCTCACAAATGTCGGAAGAAGAATCCACCAAGGTCGGTCTGTAAGTTTCAACAACAACTTCTTGATGATACTCTAGGGGTAAAAGGACAAGCGACTTTTGAAGAAAATTCATGAAGGTGTCAAAGAAATAAAGGACAAGCTTTCCTCCAAAAAGGTTCTTGTTTTTGTTGATGATATTGATGATTCGAGACGGTTAGAGCACTTAGTTGGAAAGCATTCTTGGTTTGGTCATGGAAGTAGAATCATCATAACAAGAAGAAAAAAAGGTTGCTAGGCACATGAAGTGGTTATATTTATAGGGTTGACAAATTAAGCCAGTGTCAAAGCTCTTCGTTTTCACTACCCATTCTTATGCCTTTAGACAATGTGTTCTGAGAAGGTGCGGAGTCTCTCTATCAAATGCAGTACGATGTCTTGTCGTCTTCCATTAGCGTTGAAAGTTTTGGGTTCTTTTATTGAAAGGGAGTAAAAGGTGGAAAAGTGAGTGGAAGAAAGCTGAGAGGTGCCTAACATGGGAAATTACGAATGTGCTCAAAATAAGTTATGATGGATTGGATCATATTACCTGAAAGATGATATTTCTAGACTTTGCATGTTTCTTCAAAGGAGCTCATGTGGAAGTAGTAACACAAGTTTTGGATGGTTAAGTTCAGCGAAAGTGGAATAAATGCTGCGGAGTGGATAGGTGTCTCATAACCATTTCAACAAACAAAAGATAGAGATGCATGATTAGTTGGCCCAAATGGATAAAGAAATTGTTTATAAAGAATGTCTAATGAATCGGAGAAAGCAGATTATGGAAACATGAGGATGTTTGTCAGAGGTAATTAACAATAAATACGGTAAGATGCGTAGATATAGTTTAACGATATCTTTTATTTGAGTGAGTTATTTATCTATATCATCTTATTAATGTTTTATTTATAATTATTGTGGTTAGCTTGTTGCACTCTTTCTTATATATATGGGGGCGAGAGAAAGTGAAGGGATGCTTCTTAATGATCGAGTGCACATCGGGAACTTATGAGATAAAGTTTACCTTTGAAGCTTTCAAAGAATGGTAGACTTAGAGTGCTTGTCGTCGATAACAATCATTTAACTTTTGAAGATAATGCACATTTCCTTCTCATGACTTGACATATCTCCTATTGGGGCCGGATATTCTTTAGCATCTCTACCATCAAATTTTCGTACAAGCAGTCTTGTATTTCTCTATTTGAAAGACAACAACAACATAAAAGCGACTTTAGGAAGGAAACTTGGTATGATTATTTATTTATTTATGCTCTTATTTTCTAATATTTTTAAGTCTTCTAAAATTATTCATTAAAAGAAATTATATTTTTGTTGCGGTGTCTTAAAATATTGCTGGATGAATCTCGATGGTTCCTGATAAACTCATTGAAATACGGAATTCTCGACCATGCCAAATTTGGAGACTCTATTTCTTTTAAGGTTGTACAAAAGTTAATTTATTAATTAAGGAAAAAATATATCTTTTATATTTAGTTGTTTTTATGAAAAAAAATTAAAATAAAATAAAATAAAAATAATTAGTTAGTTAGAAGATTACTGCGCTGCCAAGACCCGAAATTCCAATTTGGAAAAATGGCAAAATACGTAATTTCAATTACAATATTATGTAATTTAAGTTAAAAATTCAAAATTTATTTACGGATCTCGGATGGCCAATGGGATTTCACCGTTGGAATCGTCTGGCGAAATCTAGCTAGTACGTCGAATTTCGTCTAATTCAGGAACGGTCGAGATTTACACGGATGCACCTAGAGACATCGCAGTTCGGTGTCTTAAATGATTTTCGATGCGACGAAGAGTCAGCATATAACATGCTGTGTGTCAAACAAGTGGCATGAGTAGAAATGATGAAAATGGATGGCGAGATAGTGCAGTGTCAAAGCGGGAAGAAGGGACATAGATGTCATTTTAAAATTCTAAATGATAATAAGGCAGAAATCAAATAGTGTGTCCCTCTTGTTTTGAAAAACAAAGAGCAAGAAACGTGGGGAGAGCGTCGGCGCTGAGAAGCGGAAAAATGGAGGTTTAGAGGAGAGAAGGACCTCCTTACTCTCTAGAATGGTGGGAATCAGGCCAGTCGGCCGGTCGTCCGGAGACCGAAGAGCGCTGCGTGGGAGGGTTTCGCGTGGGTACGGATTTAGGAGTTTCATCATACTCCGAGGGTGCGAGGTTTCTCTCCTACTTGGGTTTATTCTTTATTTGCAGTATATGTTCACGATGTTTGAGTTGATTGGTAGTGGTGGTGTTGATCAGTCCCAGAAAACTTGGGACGAATTATCGAAAAATTTTTTGAGCCCTCTCTATGCAGTCCGTGGGAGTTAGGGGCTGTTTAGGCATCCTTAGTGATGTTCTATGCTATAAATGATGCTTTGATGTGTATGAGGCCGGAAATGGCCGTGAAACCCGGGTTCACTAAGTGAACCGATGATTGGTGATTTTTCGGGAATAGTAACCGAGGGTTTCACTATTCTCGAGAATAGTGTTCACAAAATAAATTTTGTGAATTAATGTGTTTGATCGAGTAATTCAAGTAGAATTGCTCGTGTTTGATCATTAGCCTACGTGAGCTAATTTTGATGTGATGAAATGAAATTACATAACATGATTGGTAGTGAATTTTATTTTATGTTAATATATGCATGTTTATATATTTGCATGTGTTATAGACTATAATGGAATTGGCATCATGTGCATTCCATATGCCTTTAGGACACTGAGACGGTGGGTGAGTGCATGAGATGAGTCTAGAAAATGGTTTAGGAGGGTTGTCTAAAACTAAAAATGATGGGAGGGTAGTCCATACTAAAAATATCAATCGTGAGCGGCCAAATTAACATACATCGGAGGGTAGTCCGCAATAATATCAATCGTCGAAACGACCCATTAAAATATATATTTACATTGGATGGTTGTCCACAAACAAACATAATAATTCTCATATGAGGCTTAGGTGAGTGTGAGGGAGTCGGTGAGGACTCGGGTATGAGATGATTAGTTAGACATTCAAGTAGGATCATGCATTTGTGAATATGTTTATTTTGGAACATTATATGCATAGGTGAGTAGCCCACTTAGGGTGATCCTGCGAACGTGCTTCATGTCGAGGATATATTTTACAGGAATGCCGAGGGAGCGTCGAGGAGGCGAAGCTGTCCTAGGGCCCCAGGTTTTAGAAGGAAAGTAGGAATGTGGCTTTGATGGTTCTACATGTATTAGAATTGTTTAATTTTAATATATGTTGTATAAATAAAAACAATTAAACTCTGGAAACTATTGGATATAGTTGGATATATATATATTGATAAAGTAGTGTTGTATTAGGCCTGACGGCTGTTTGTACTCATGATATTGATGTTTGAGACGGGTTATATCGAGATTTTGTATTTGGGTAGAGACTCCGTACAAAGGAGACTCTGCCCAGATTTTCACCGTGAAAAAATGTGGGTTGGGCATTTCACAGTATTCGGTTGACGGGTAGTCAACGGACCCCGGGTTTTTGGTTCGTCCACGACTTGGTATCGAGCTTAGGTATACGAATACCTAGGGAGCTCGGGACTGGTATCCATCACCTTTGGGTGGTTTGATGTAGAGTATAGTTATATGGAAACCTAGAGATTGAGGATTTGGGCTTAGGCCATAGTGATAAGAACATCACACGCTTATGTGGTTTGATGTTCGGTATAGGTATGAGATTACCTAGGAAATCACGAGACAAAACTGAGACCTTTGCATGCATGTGTTTGGTGTGTTTTTGTGTGATTTGATGAATTTGTTTGTGAATGATGATTATAACATGAATTGTTATATATTGTATGATGTTAAGGTGCTTAGGTAAGTAGCACTTATTATGTTGGAAAACAAAACTTGAATTTCACGATTGTGTAAACTGGAGATGAAATAAATTGCTTAATCAATTTATTTGGTTTATTGGATAATGAGAAATCAATTTGAGGTTGAACACTAGGATTTAGTGTGAGAACAAGAGTTGAAAACTTTGAAAAAAAAAAAATGGTCGGAAAATTTACGAGCTGATTTGCTCCGACTTTGGGCAAGAACATAGTGGATTTTATGGAAAATTGGAATATTATACCGGTTTTGCATAGAGAATGAATTAAGTGAACCCTTAAAATGTTTTGAAGTGTAGAATTGCGATTATTCAAGCCTACATGTATGGAGTAGCAAGGAGGCTCTTGGAGAAAGGAAAATAAAATTTTTTAAGGTTTACCGAGTGTAAAGCGAAGAAAGTTAGAAGAAAATAAATTTTTATAAATTTATTTGAGTGTTCAAAAAGAAAAATGAAAAAATAAATAAATAATAACAGGTATATATTTTTTAGTGTTTCAGTAGCTAGAAAGAAAAAAAAAAAAAAATATATATATATATATATATATATATATATATATATATATATATATATATATATATATATATATATATATATATATATATATATATATATATATATATATATATATATATAATGAAAAATGGAAAAAAAAAATTTGGGTGCGAGAACACGAAATGGAGCTCTTGCCCATTGAGCCTGAGGTTGGGCGTCTTGGCAACAGAGGCTGGGCGGCGGGAAAGATGTTGGGGCGCGGGGCGCGCGCGCGGAGGCTCTGGGGCTCGCGGCACGGGGCGGCCCAGAGGCGCGCGCGGCAGGCGGGGCGCGCGAGCACGGGCGTGGGCGCGCGGCTGGGCGTGCTCTTGGTGTGAGGCATTGCCGCGGAGTGCACTCGACCTGTTTTTGACCCGGGTTTGACTCGTCTTGTTCTGAGTCAATTTTGAACATTGTTCGTAGACAGGTTCTGAACCTTGTTCATCTGAGCCACCGAAAAATAAAATTTTCAAAATGAAATTTTTGAAAATAAAGTATTGAAAACAATATTTTAAATGCAAAAAAAATTGATTGCCTTGCATTGCATTAAATGCAAAGGAATGATGTGTATACAGCGATTTATGTGTATGATTAGTGTCTCGAAATTTGTGTTTATGCCTTAGAGATCTTGTATTGAGGTCCCAACTGCCATGTTAATTGTGTAAATGGCTAGTAGAGGACGGGACGTAGAGGACGTCCACGGGGGTGCTGAAGTCGAGGCACCTGATGTTTGATCGGCGAGGCTTTAGCGAGGGTGTAGGTATTCACGACATTTGCTATCGCACGGGCTGGTATAGCGGTAGGCAGGAAGATCTAGTAACCTTGAGGAGGTTTTAGGCGCATCATCCTCCGACGTGCGGGGAGGAGATCAGGTGGTGGCAGACCATTGGTTCATGCGATCGAGAAGTGTTAGAGGCTATGGGGTGCCTCGGCGTGACCCCGAGTTAGACTAGGCTAACGTTCCCAGCTAGAGGTGAGGCCCAGTATGGTAAGATCGTGGGATCTCTAGAGACTTAGAGGTTGAGACCTTGAAGGAGCCTTTGTACATGATTTCTCCCCTAGGGATTAGGGCGAGAATAAGGATGATAATAATAGGGTTGCGAGTTGGAGATCTCGGGGGACTCTACTGCACGTGGGCCACGAGGATCATGGATGTCGAGTTCGATGTCATCACGGGGATGGATTGGCTGACGGCTGCAGGTCGTTGCTCGATTGTGAGCGTAGGAGGGTTATCGCCTACACACAGGACGGTACTCGTGTGGTATTTCAGGGGGACAAGCATGACATTTTTCCCCATACAGTATACGAGTCCAGTTTTCAGGGATAGTTAGCGGGTTGGCTAGCGAGCCTTACCTTAGAGGACGAGGAGAGACCAGACTTAGATCTACCTTGAGTAATTTGCGAGTATATGGATGTTTTCCCGGATAGGCTACGGACTACCTCCGCGGAGGTCGTAGACTTGATTATCGGGTTACACCACCGGTACTTCACCCATCTCTATGACTCCGCGTAGGATGGCACGGTTGAGTTACGAGACTCGAGTCCCGATTACGAGAGCCTATTGGACAAGGTTCATCAAACCCAGAGCACTTCACCATGGACGCTCCGGTTACATTGCGAAGAAGAGCCCGAACCCGCCGTGCATTATTTACAAGTAGTTGAGCAGGGGTTACGATCAGAATCGGTCGCCATTCTGAAAGATTGACCGATTTGTTTGATCGGTTGAGAGGAGCGCGAGTCTACTCGAGATAGACCTTAGTGCTGGTTACCATCAGGCGAGGGTTAGGGTTCTGAGATATCCTAAGACGGAGTGTTTAGGGCGCTTTATGGGCACTTTTGAGTTTACGGTGATGCCCTTTGGATTGACGAATCTTGAATGGCATTCACGGATCTCATGCATGGAGTATTCCAAGTATATCTAGATCAGTTTGTCGAGTCTTAAGTGGATGACATCTTGATCTCTCGGTCGAGTGGGAGCATGAGTATCACTTGAGGATGGTTTTCTGAGTTCTTGAGACCATCGGTGTACGCTAAGTTCGGTAAGTGCGGTTGAACTGCGAGGGAGATTTTTGGGACACGTGGTGACAACACGGAGAGGTGTCAATCGACCTAGAAGGTTGAGGCCGTGATGAGTTGGGAGGGGCGGATGTCGATCTTCGAGATGCGTAGTTTCTTAGGATTGGTGGGTATTTCAAGGGTCGAGAATGGGGTACGAGTTGTCAGTCGAGGCGAGGATCGTAGGATTTCGCCTACAGGGACGTGGACTCCATGGTTAAGGACGGCCTGACCATAAAAGAGAGAGATCGAGGATGCTAGGAACACTTTCGGGATCTGGTGTTGGTAGCAGAAGGGAGAGATCAACCTTCTTCTAGTTCGGGAAAAGGCGAAGACACGCTTCACACAAGTTTCGGGACTAGGGCGGGATTGGGCATGTGGATGGGATTGCCTAGAGACAAGGATCCGAGGGCTTTGGGACGGCCACGATCCAGTTAGGTACATCAGAAACGAGGAGAGTATCGGTTCATTTCTCACACCCTAGTAAGGTTCGGAGGGGAACCCGGTTCGAGTTTCGGGGGTGCTATATAAGCACTCCCGAGCACATAGGCCGGAGGGGGCGGAGTGTGGAGTCGAGGTCAGGACGGATCGAGGAGTTGCGCAACGGAAGCGTGGTGGACCTTAGAGTGGTAGACCTATTGGTTGTTGATGTCAGGCTTGACATGGATGAATTGACAGCCATCGGGTTGTCAATAATTGGGACCTTAGCCGGGTTGTCATACCCGACACGACCTTGGATATGGGCTTAGAGGTTAAGGCCTTTAGAGAAGCCAAGTATAGATGTTCTTCCTTAGGACCTTAGGGTGAGAGTTGATCGATAGGTCGGGATTATGAGTGAGAGATCCTCGAGGTCTGCTCTTGGTGGACCCGGATTTGGTGTCCGCAGTGGCATTATTGCGTTCGTGTGCCGCAGTAACATCGGCGTCGGTCGGGTGTGGGTGCCGGATGGTCTGTCGCGGCTCTTGGTGAGTGTGGAGTTGAGTTTGTCTTTGGGGCTACGTCCGTGAAATTTCATGGATTCGATTGAAATACGAGGCGAAGTGTAATTTGAAGAGTTATGTCGAGATGAAAAGCGGTCGAGGTTATCGTATGGACTTAGAGTTGGTGATAGAATTCGGGAGTGACTCGAGATTTGGATACCCCTTTGGCAATTGCATTGGGTGTTGTTGAGCCGGCAAGGGCTCGATATATGGATGTCATACATGACATGGACTAGGTTGATGGTCCATTGGATTGTCAGTGATTATGACCTTGGGAAGGTCAGCGTTTACACACAAAGTAAGGGTTGTGTAGGGTTACAGGTTGTGTGGACTATATACAGGTTAGAGGACAAGCTGCGGGCATACGTCCTAGGTCTAAGGGTGGGAGCAATTGCCCGCAGTGGGGTCGCCTACAACAACGATTACCGAGGCGAAATTATACGAGGATGGCACCATATGAGGCATTATATGGGAGGCATGGGTCACCGTTATGTTGGACGAGGAGTGGGAGAGATCCATCCGCAGTCGATCTTGTGGGGACACCTTAGAAAAGGTGAGCTTGATACGACGTCTTCTCACGGCTCAGAGCCGACAGAAGAGCTATGTAGACGTACGACGTCGACCCTTAGAGTTCGAGGTTGGGAATCATGTCTTCTTGAGGGTGATGCCTAAGAGAGGAGTGGTCAGGTTCGGTAAGCGAGGGAAGTTATCGCCAAGGTTTATTGGACCTTTCGAGATACTCAAAAGGATAGGCAGTGTTGCGTACCGGTTGGCTTTATCGTAGCGTGTGGGGCGTCCAGGTATTTCACGTCTCATGCTCAGGAAGTATGCTCGGATCATTTCGTGTGGTGGGATTGGGGACAGATTGAGGTTGACACTTATGGGACCTTTGAGGAGGGACCAGTGTGCATTTTGGATAGCCGTGATCAGGTTTTGCGACGCAAGACCGTGAGGCTAGTGAGAGTGCTATGGCGGCACTATGGAGTGGAGGAGTCAACGTGGGAGCAGCGCGAGGACAGTGCAGACACCAATCCTTGTTTAGGGATGAAGGTCGTGCAGTTTAGTCGTTAAGATTTAAATGATTGTTTACATGCATGGTAGAGTGCACGTTGAATATACATGTGAGTGATGTGATTGTCCTAAATTTTGGAACTGAAAATTCCTTTTAGGAGGGGAGAATGTAAGACCCCGAGAAATTTCCAATTTACGGAAAAATGTAAAATCATTAATTTTGGTTAAAAAATTGTAATTTCATTGAAATTGAACTTTATTCTCTGGATCTCGTATGACTATGATTTCACCGTTGGAATCGTCTTTGCGAGAATTGGCTAACCGCGTCGAATTTCGTCTAATTCGAGACGGTCGGAATTTACAGTTTTTTCGAGGCATCCCGGTTCGGGTGTGGTATAGCGATTTTAGTGTGTGAAAGTCACATAACATCAATACTCATGTGTCATAAGTGGCATGAGGTAGAGAAATGATGAAAATGGATGGCGAGATAGTGCTAGGAGTGTCAAAGCCAGGAAAGAAGGGACATAGATGTCATTTTTAAAATTCTAAATGATAATAGACGAAATCAAAATAGTGTCATCCTCTTGTTTTGAAATACAAAGAGCAAAAACGTGGGGAGGGCGGTAGGCTGGCTGCGAACGAAAAATGGGGTTTAGAGAAGGACCTCCTTCTCTCTAGAATCGTGGGAGATCCGACCGTCGGCAGTCGTCGGGACAAGAAGGGAAGCTGCTCTACGTGGGGAGGGTTTCGCGTGGGTACCGGATTTAAGGAGTTTCATCATACTTCGAGGAAGTGCGGTTTCTACCCTACTTGGGTTTATTCTTTATTTAAGTGTATTTGCGATGTTTGAGTTGATTGAGGTCGTAGTGGCCGTTTGATGGGGTCAAAACTTGGGACCGAATGGTGAAAATTTTTGAGCCCTCTCACATGCGATCCGTGGGTTAGGGGCTGTTTGGGCATCCTTAGTGATGTTCTATGCTATAAATGATGCTTTGATGTGTATGAGGCCGGAAATGGCCGTGAAACACGGGTTCACTAAGTGAACCGATGATTGGTGATTTTCCAAGAATAGTAACCGAGGGTTTCACTATTCAGAATAGTGTTCCTGAAATAAATTTTGTGAATTAATGTGTTTGGTCGAGTAATTCAAGTAGAATTGCTCGTGTTTGATCATTAGCCCACATTGAGCTAATTTTGATGTGAAATAGAAATTACATAACATGATTGTGTGATTTAATTTTTATGTGAATATATGCATGTTTATATATTTGCATGTGTTATAGAACTATAATGGAATTGGCATCATGCATTCCGTATGCCTTGAGACACCACTAGGACGGTAGGAGTGGAGTGCATGAGATGAGTCTAGAGAAATGGTTTGAAGGGTTGTGCAAAACTAAAAATGATCGGAATTAGTCCATACTAAAAATATCAATCGTGGGAACGACCCAATTGATATACATCGGAGGTAGTTCATAAATAATATCAATGCGTGGAGCGACCCAATTGATATATATTTACATGGAGGGGTGGTCCATGACAAACATAATAATTCTCATACGAGGCTTAGGTGAGTGTGAGGGAGTTGGTGAGGACTCGGGTACGAGATGATTAGTTAGACATTCAAGTAGGATCATGCATTTGCTTGAATGTGTGTTTATTTTGGAACATTGCATATGCACTTAGGTGAAGAGTAGCCCACTTAGGGTGATTCCACTCTTGACATTAACTCACCTGTCGGGGGATGTTATTTTTCTGGTACGGGGAGCGTGCGAGAGAAATGACTCGTCTTAGGCGGGTTTTAGAAGAGAGCCGGAATGTGGCTTTGATGGTTCTACATGTATTAGAATTGTTTTAATTTTAATATATGTTGTTGTATAAAAATAAAACTCAATTGAACTACGGAAACTATTGGATATAGTTGGATATATATATATATATATATTGATGAGTAGTGTTATGTTAGGCCCCTGGCAAATTGTTTGTACTCATGATATTGATGTTTTAGGACGGGTTATATCACAGTTTTTGTATTTGGGTAGAGCTCCCTGGCACAAAGGAGGCTACGCAACGATTTCGTGAAAAATGTCGGGTTACCGACATTCCACAGCTGTCCGACGGAGTTGACGGGTAGTCAACGGACCCCGGGTTTTAGGCGTCACATACACTTTTTATTTATTTAATTTTTATAATGCATTGTTATGATAGATAAGATGAGTTTGAAGTAGAAAATAAATGATTTATCAACTAACTCTATTTTTAAAATTATATACTTTACTTTTCTCTCTTTTTATATTTTCTTCTCTTTGCATTTTTTTTTTCTCAATTTCTGCCGGGAACCAAATATAGACTGAAGGTTTCTTCTACATATGTTTTGAAGACTAACCTTTAGGGATTAATTGTCTTTTCTTTATTCCCTTTTTAGATATGGTTGTTGGGGGGACACGTGTATGGTGAAGATTTTTCCCCCTTTTCAGCTTGGTTATCTTGTTCTTCATGCTTTGATTTTTTGGTAATGCATAATGGAATTTCCTTCTTTCTCTCTTTGCTCACCACACTATGTTTCCATCTCTTTTGATTTTTAATAACATGTAAGGGTTATGAACTAACCTTTTTTGTCCCCCTTGAATTTTATAGGATGTGTGAACCTTGAGACTCTTCTAAAGGGACATTCATAGAGTTGAAACGCCTTTTACATCTTAATTACGTGGCTGTTCAAAACTAACTAGTTTTCAGTAGCAATATTGGAAAACTAGAGTTTCTTGGTTTAGATAGACGGTATAAAGAGCTACCATCATCGATTGAACTTTTTCAAGACCTCCGTTACTTGTATTTGGACAACTGTAAAAACCTTGAGAGTCTCCCTGACAGCATTTGTAATTTTAGTTCTCTTAGAACTCTAATGTGATAATACTTGCTCAAAACTTGGGAAGTGGAGGACTTGGAATGTGCCATGTACGAGAATCTTTCTTTGAGATCGGTCAGTTGTCGATTGCCTTCTTTGTCTGGTTTATCTCACTTAAGGATACTATGTTTAGATGAATGAAATCTAACACCAAGAGTATTAAAGAGAGATAACCGCTTGAACGCATTGGAAAAATTAAGTATGAGAAGCGCAATCTAAATGAAGGAGTCTTGAATAAAATTTTCATCTATGCTCGTTAAGAGTATTAGATCTCTAGAGAGTCTTCAATACAGAGAGGGAAGAAGGAGGAATATTCCTCAGTGACATGCTTATTAAGGTATGGAGTCAATTGTCTAACCTAAGAGCCACAGGCTTGGATGCGCCTGGCTATTTGGACCTCATTACCGCCGATGCATTCTTTGAGTGAATTGCCTCAAGTCGACAAATCAAGTATGCCCCAATTTTTCTTGTGTCATGTTTTTTTTTTTTAATGTTCTTGCCCATTAATCCCTAGCCTATACCAATTCACAAATGGGTATCGGAAACATAAGCTTAAAAAATAGAATGAAAGTGCAAAAGCTACAAAATACGATAACCAAACTTCTACCTAAAATCGCATATCCATGTGTCTTTGGGTAGGCCAATAAACTATTTGGGTAAGCCCTTTCATCAACTAGCACAAGAAGGCTTAGATAAAAAATGGTACATCAAGATGATACACTAGGTCATTGGTCCATTTGTTGAAAATCCCAAATTATTTTTTCTTGTGTCCCAAACTTAGGTATTATGTGCATGAAAATCTCCTTTAAGTCGTATCTATCCTATGAATGAAGCAAAAGACAAATTTTAACAAAAAAGAAAAATCTAAATTATTGCATTAGAAAAATATTACATTTGGTTTATAAGATATTCTTAAATAAAAATCTATTGAAAAGACAAATCAAAGTTGTAAGAAGCATTAAAAAATAACTCACTATCTTCTATCTAATGAGTTTATCTAATTCCTTAGCACTCGGATGATAGGGTGTTTTAGAGAGTGGAGGTCAAAGTTCTTTTGTTTCCCTTTGGATGTGGAAGAAGATAATCAAATGAAAATTTCAAAATTATAACCCTTAAGCAAGTATTTAACATTTCCCTAACTAAACCTTAGTAACTTGAGTCCATTAAAGACTTGAGTTACTTAATCCTTACTAAAGTTTTAATTAATTAATTAACCAACATGATTGTCTAATTAATCAATTAGCTTAATCTCTGAGTGTCATTCTCATTTTTTTAGCAACATTATAAAATTATCAAAATAGGCTTATCCACGTAAGTGAAGCAAAAGCTAATCTAACCCTCATAACTCATGTAATCAATGTATATGAGCTCAAGTAAGGACCACTAGAAGCACCTTGACCCATAGCACAATAATAACTTCCTCATAATCCTATTTTAAAATCCATTTAACATCTCACTATAAGGAATTAACTACACTTTGTACCTATGTAAATAACAACAAGACCAAGTTGTTGCCCTATTTATCCACTGCATAAAAACTCACATAATTAATGGCACAAACCCCCTAGATTTACCTTGTGCGTTTTTGCAGGATTTGGAATATAAGAGAAGTTTAGATAAAGTATTCCTCACTGATTCTTGGTACAATGACCAAGGAATTTGTATGGTCGTTTAGGGAAGTAGTGGGATTCTGGACTGGATAAGGAATCAGGAAGAGGGATCTCATATAAATATAGAGCTGCCAAAAGTTTGGTATGAAAATGATGACTTTTTAGGAGTTGTTATATTTTGTGCTTATGTTCCACTAATTGATAGATGTGAGGGCATACCTGAAAGCGATTCTGCACATGAATTTGAGAATGAATTTGGGTAGGAGGCCCTGAATGAATACTCTGGGATTTTGTTGGATTTGAATGTTTGGTCTCCCATTGATTTAGCATGTGTATTGGCCTTTGGTGATGCATATGAATCTCCTCTAAGTTAGTGCAAGATCTCCCGCTTTGGTACTAATTGTAAATCCTACCATTATGGAGATGCCTCCAAGAACAAATATTGGGTATGTGTATTTCTATCCCAAAAGTTGCTCTTATGAAGATTTATTGCTCCTAATCAATTCATGCTCTTCAAGCTAGGTTTTTGAGCGGTTACAAAAACTATAAGGTGCTCAAGTGTGGGTTCCAACCGATATATGCAAACGATCCGACGGTACTGAAGAGGGATGTTAGCTGCTTTGATTGTCTGAGGAATGTGGAAAACCGGAAGCTTTGTTTAAAGGGTCAGCCAATCAACCATCTATGTATAGCCACTGCTGCTGCTAATGCTGTCGATACCTTATGTTTACGAGACTGCAAAAACCTTGAGAGTCTTCCGACAAGCAGTTGGGATCGGTGAAATCCATTAAATGCTCTTTGCCTCTAACTGTTCACAACTACGGTGCTTTCCATAAGTCTTAACAAGTGCTGAAAACTTGGGGAGCTTCACCCTGAACAGAAGCGGCTATAAAGAGCTGCCATCATCAATTGAACATTTACACTTAGGCGAAATTTTGAATCTCAAAGGTTGCCAGAACTCACTGACTCTTCCTGAAGTATGTTGTAATTATACTTTCTTCAATATCGATGCCAGTTACTGTTCAAAACTCCATAAATTGCCACAAAACCTGGTGAGCTCAAAAGCTTGAAGTGTCTTTATGTTCCTTGGCTTAAATTCATGTGTTGTCGATTACTTTCTTCGTCGGGTTTATGCTCCTTAAAGAGGCTATATCTATCTGAGTCAAAGCTAATGCAACAGGGAGTAATCATGAGTGATATTTGCTGCTTGTACTCATTACAAGTATTATATCTAAGTTACTGCAAACTAGATGGAGGAATCCCCATTGAAATTTGGTTCTATCATCTCTGGTAGAATTATACCTAATAGAGAATTGTTTTAGGAGCATACCTACTTGGATCAGTCAACTTTCTATGCTGAGAGTCCTTCACTTTAGTCACTGCCTTAGACTAGAACAAATTGCGGAGCTTCCGTCCAGTCAAATCTTAGATGTACATGGGTGCAAATTGCTGGAAACGTCATCACCTCTACTCTCATCTTTTCTATTCAAATGCTTCAAATCACTGATTCAGGTACTTTTGATTTTGTGCCACTTTTTTTTTTCTTTGGTATAATAGACATGGGGGTTTACGTGTTAATTTTATTTTCTGTAGGATTTGGAATGTAGAATAATGTTAAGAGAACGACAGTTTACTGTAGTTAGTTTATTAATTTCTGGAAGTAGTGGAATTCCAAAATGGATAAGGCCTCAAAAAGAAAAAAGGGATCTGAAGTAGTAGCAAAGCTTCCCCAAGATTGGTATAAAGATAGTGACTTGTTGGGTTTTGTTTTGTACTCTATTTATGATTCAGCACTTGATAATGAATCTGAGGGGAGGATGGAAGATAGCTGAAACTTACTTCGAGTGTGATTTGACTTTGGTTGGTCATGAACACGTCAGTTGGTGGCTAATGCCAAGATTAGATTCGCTGCAACTGCCCTAATGTTATGTGGATGTTTTATTATCCCAAGGTGGCTATATGTTAAGCAATAGAGAGTGAAGGAGTGTGGGATCCATCATATATATGCCTCCCATGCTCATGAACACAGCAACCCTACCTCTGCTGTTGAATCAATGATACCCACTATCGAGTAGGAATATCCAACAGGATGAGTTGAAATCCCTTACACCTCTCCTCTGCTTAGGTTGTCCTGGATTTATAGAGCTTCCCAGAAACCCATGAGGATGTGGAAAATTTAAAAGAGCTTCATTTAGATGGAACTGCAATAGAAGAAATACCAGCATCAATTCAGCATCTAAAGGACTTCAATTTATGAATTTGGATTATTTGCAACAACCTTGTCAGTCTTCCTGAAAGCATTTGTAATCTGAAATCTCCTGACAACTCTTTCTTGCTTTGGCTGTTCAAATCTGTAGGGTTTCCAGAAATGCAGATATGGAAAATTTAATACAACTTGATTTGGGGTGGATCTGCTATATAGAAGGACTACCGTCATCAATTGAGAATCTACGAGGCTTCATTTTTAATCTGACACAGTGCAACAACCTTAGAGTCTTCAAGTAGCATTTGTGAGTTGAAATCCCTTACAACTCTCTTTTGCTCAGGCTGTTCTCAACTAAAGACTTTCCAAGAAATCTTTGGGGATATAGGAAATTTGAAAGCTTCAGCACCTACAAGGGGCTTCAATATTTGGATCTAAGATGTTGCAACAACCTTGTGTATTCCTGAAGCATTTGTTATTTGAAATCTCTTATAACTCTCTCTTGCTCCAACTGTTCAAAGCTAAGGAGTTTTACCAAAAAATCTCGGAGAATATGGAAAATTTAAAGACACCTCTGGCCAGGTGGAACTTCAAAGTTGCCATCATCAATTGAATATCTACAAGGGCTTCAAGATTTGTATCTGAATGACTGCAGCAGCCTTGTGAACATTCCAGAAAGCATTTGTAAATTGACCTCTCTTAAAAGGCTAGATGTCAATTTATGTACAGAACTTGAGAAAATTCCAGAAAATCTACAGGAGTTTGCAATGTCACAGAGTGTCTGGCAGTTTCAAGTCTAAATCTAAGCATAGAATGTTTTACTAGCATAGCTGCAGACATCATTCAACTTTCTAAACTAAGAGTCCTTTACTTGAGTCACTGCCCCAAGCTCCTACGAGTTCCAGACCTTCCACCAACCTTACGAGCTCTAGATGTCCACGATTGCACATGCCTGGAAAATTTGTCTAGTCTTTCCCTTCTTCTCGGTTTTTCTATGCTCAAAATTCTTCAAATCAGCAATCGAGGTATGTATGATGTTTCACAACATTAATTACGCCTAGCTCTTCTTCATGAAAGACATTGTATTTACACCATACTTCTGTGCAGGAAGTTTGAATGTGAAACACTTATTGGGACAAGGCAATCGGTATCTATGCTCCGAAATAGTGGAATTCTAAATGAGTGATCATCTATAGATCTCATTAACAGTAGAGCTTCCTCTGGATTGGCACAAAAATAATGACTTCTTAGGATTTGCTATATACTCTGTTTGTATTCCTTCGGCTCTTGGTTGGTTGAACTACAAATTGAATTTATGTGGTGATGGTGAAGAATCTGGGTGCTGGGACGTGGATAATGTGCAGTTCCCCTGCTGCCAAATTTGTGCTGGATCAAATCAAATGTGTGTGGCTTATTATCCCAAGCTTGATATTGAGAAGCACTATTGATCAAACAATGGAATGACGTCTCAAGGGGCTTCATTTCATGGGTGTGACAGTTTACCAGTAGAAGTGAAGAGTGTGGGATCCATCTTATATACACAGGACATCCCAGAGATACTGATACTTGTGATGATCATATGCAAAAGAAGATGGGACAACACAAGGCGCAGCACAACGATGATCAGCTAATGATGGAGTATAATGATGAGCAGAAGTCGTGATGATACCAGATCAGCTGCTGAAGATGCTAGTACTGCCACTGCAGAAACAAGCTATCACCACACAGATTAGCTGAGCATAGCGGCGAATGCGATCCTCGGATGGATCTGACAACACAGAATGTTAACAACCAATGTTGTTGAAGCCCAAGATGATGAAAGATGACCGTACGCACAACTGGTTGGAGCTTCTTTGCAACTTTTGTTCAATGGATATGCTGTAGAAGATACTAAACGTTTATCTCAAACATTCATGAAATACGCTCTTTCATTTCTTGTGGGTTCTATGTGTACATTAGTAAACATAGATGATTCTTCTTTTTCTTCTCCCTTTTTTTCCTGAAAGTCATTGATCTCAAAGGCTATAAGATTTAAATCTGTTTTATTCAAACACCATTTTT
>JAEQBH010009126.1:0-66940 GCA_016808115.1 Tetrastigma voinierianum
GTCTTGCTTGTTTGAATCACCCCTACGCAAATAAAGTGTTGTAATAAGATAACAAACAATATCATATTGTAATAAGTCGATGACAAACCACATGTTGCAATAAGACGATAATAAATCAAATGCTGCTAAGAAGATAATAAATCAAACACCGTATTAAGACGATGACAATATAAAAAATAAAATAAAACCTAAATTTTTATGAAAGAACCAATTTATTAGAAAAAGGAAAAAAAATCTGAAAGAATGATTTTAAAGTTGAAAGGACAAAAAAAAATCAACTTTCTTCGCATTCGACTAATGTTCGAATAAATTGTTTTATTAAAGAACTAAAGAAAATCATTTTAAACATTTTTCTTTTCCCGTGATTTAAAATCAAAGACCAATATAAGGGAATCTTATCTTGGACATGACAATTGACATGGTCCCCTAAAAGAAATACCCAGAATAATGTGCGGCTTAATCTTCCCTCCTTTGCTTTGCTTTAGAATCAGTTTCAAATAACCAGAGTACATTAAAAAAAAAAATCATTTCAACTTTGAGAAACTTTTTCTGAAATATTTAGATTTTTATTTTTTATTTTTAATTTAATTTAAAAGGCGTAGTTTCTAACTCTTTAACTTCTATAAGCTATTTTAGATGTACCTATAATTAATATTTTTAAAATAATAGAAGTTCATTTTGATCCAAAACTCTTTAAAAAAAATCATTATTATTCACGACATATTCAATAATATCAACGAGTCTTAGTGTCAGTGGTGAATAATGGGTCTAACGCCGCAGTAAAAGCACGCCTCATTATCATAGTATTCAGAATCTTTGCAATTCAATAGTCGAATATGAGTTCTACATCTTTTCTCTCCATCATCTTTCCATGTGAAGTTTCTACCAATTTTTACTTGCATAAAAAGACAACTAAAGACCCAGAGTTCGAAAATTATTGCAATATACCTCGTTCAATTTGGAAATTGAAGAAATTAAGATATGTCTTTCCACCTCAAATCATAGCCTATTCAATAATATCAATAAGTCTTTGGGGTTCAATAATTAAATAATGGGATATACCTTATATATCTTTCGTTCTCATATGGTGGCCAATTCAATAATACCTAAGAAGTCTTTTTTTTTTTAAGTACATACTTGAAAATTATTTGGAGGTTCGATAATTAGGTTTGATGTTAAAGTAATTCATTTAAAAAAATGAAATTCATATAAATATCTTTTCAAATATTCCTTAAATTAGTTTTTGCTTTTAAAATTGTATTACGTTTGAAATTAACCTTAAAACAGTATTAGATTAGCGCGCGATTTTAAAAAATTAACCTAATAGCATTCCTAATTGTAATCATAATTCCCCCTTAGCTCTAATGGCATCTTCAGGTATGATTTATGCCATTGTCTACAATGAAAGTCTAATGGCCAATAATTATAGGTGTGAATTTAGTCCAAAAAATAAATTCTGAGTTGGAATTTGAATATATATATATATATATATATATATAGATATATATATATATATATATATATATATATATATTTTTTTTTGAGAACCAATTGCATCCACAGAAGTCATTGTGGATAAGTAAGAAGAAAATGATAGGCATTAGTTCCATTTTTTTTTACTAATTTAACACTCAAGAAAAACAAATTAAATAATTCACGAGACCAAAACTAATGAATTTGCTAATTTTCTTTGAACATAATTATATTTTTTATATTTATTTTATTAAACAAATGAAATTCAAATCAAAAGCGGATTGAGAGGGATTGATTATTGATAAGTGTAATAGTTTTAAATGATTTCAAATTTTTATACTTATTTTTATATAAAAAATTATGAAGTGCTCTACCATTTATCTTAGGAATATGTTCTTTTGTGAGAAATTTAAAAGATCTTTTTGAAATCATGTAACTATCTTGCTTATTTTTCATTCTTTGTTGGTTTACATGGTTTGCAGTAATTTTGTAGGTTTTTCTTATTTAATATATTTATTTTTAGTGATTTTCATTTCATGATTAGTTTGTCTTGGAGATGAGATTGAGTTTATTGATGTTGAATTATAAACTTCTTTTCAGTGATTAATTTTTAAGATTATGTAGGGATCAATAAATAATTTTCCATTATTTTGTAAGCAAGCCAAATCAAACAATAAACTATGAAAAAATCGTACTAAATATTTCATCAAAGGATAGAAGAAAGAGTGTTATATAAAATTCACCTAAACAATTCATAAAACTAAATATGAATTAAGAAAAAAAAATTATATTTATAGTTATATTTTCATTTACCTTTTTCCCCATTTTAACATCACGGTTTCTAAAAGGTTCTAGAAACACAAATTTTATACGAGAGAATTAATTTTCAATAATGTTATTGGTTAATTATATAAGTTTCTCTACAAACACATGTTTAACTAGATATAAGTATTTTAAAATAATATTTTGAAAGGAAAATTAATTTTATTGCTTCAAACTTACAATAGATCGATAGATTCAATATATAAATTGCTAAAAATCATAAATGATAAAATAATATCTAGATTAATAGTATAATAAATCAGTATAAAACCTATAAATTTGATAATATAGTGACTAAAATATTTACGACTTCGGTTCTTCAATATAATGACAACCATAATATGATATATTCGATTGAATCTATTTTAGTTATGTGAATCACTCCCACACATTTAAAACGTCACATACTATAATATTTATGTTTTATTTATTTATTTTATATTCATTCACTTTTGTATACCTCTGATCCTTTTAACACTTTTTTCAAGCCTCAAGGCTGTTTTTCTTTAATTATAATTTTTTTAATAATATGAACATATATTAAATTAATCAGGTTTGAGTTTCTATGATAACAAAATACTATAATATTGTAATATCTAATGAATATATGTCAAGTCATTTTTGCTAAATTTACTCATCAAAATATTATGCTTGACGAGCATACAAATAAATTGGACACTAAAAATTCTTATTACAACTGGGAGTCTCAACCATGGAATTTATCACGTATCTAAAGACCTATCATAAATTCAAATCCGTTATCAAAATTACCCACAGGTTTCTAAATAATGTAATTATCCATTATGAAATACAATAAAAATAGGCTTCTAAGCAAACATATTACAAAGTAATTATACAAGTTTAAGAAGTTTAGTAATTGAAATTTAGATGTGATAAAAATTTAAACTCAGGTTTACGATTTTTAAAAATACTACATATTATTATAATCATAAAAAAATTGACTAGGTATATAGTCGATTTTAAAATTAGTTTATTTTTCAAAAATGAAAAAATACAAATTTAGTACATAATTTAAATAGTTTAAGTAATAATATTTTTTTTGAAAACTAAACATTTTAGTTATGTTATAGTAAATTGTTCTCACTATGACTCAAATCCAATAATCCTATGTTTTTATAAAACGTTGAATGTTTTACTACATGAGTTAGACATGATGGATAGTAATGATAATTTTTTTAAATGCAATTTAGTACATAATTTAATTTAATTTTGACATCTATTATAATTTTATTAAAAAATAAAAATCTTATTGTAATATGATTTAATATTAAAATTTTTAATTTTGGTTTATAGACTTTAAATCATTATCTCGAGATCTTGAAATAAATTAACTCATCAAACTACCAACATCAAAACCATTTGGAAAAAAAAGAAAGGAATAAATAGAATCGTAACCACTATCCACGCTTTTATAAATTAATTACATCGAATACCTTTAATGATGTATATGTAAATCTAGAAAATTCCAATTTTACTCAAAAGGAATAAAATAGTAATTTAATTAAAAATGCGGAATTTTACAGATCTTGGATGTGAAACGGACCTCAGTTGAAATTGTCTCGAAATTGAGCTTTACGTCGAATTTCGTTAGATTCAGGGTGGTCGGGATTTGGCGTTTTTAGGCGTGGGTGTCGGATGACCTGTGTGAGAGTGAGGAGATCTTAACATGGCACCTCAAAATGTGACACTTGGCAAAGCCATGTGGTCCACTTGAATGGATATTTCACGATTAGTAATAATGAAGAAAGGAATCGTAGCTCCAGCGATGAGCTCGCTTGAGTGCATGATGTCATAAAGGGGAATTATGGAATAAAAGAAAATGCATGGAAAAGTGAGAGCCACACACTTGGCTTGAGGAAAGGAGAAGGAAATTTAAGCCTGCTTGATCCATCTGATCCCGATGCTCATCGAATGGGAGAAAGTGAAGGAGAAGAAAGAAAAGAAAATGAGGAGAAAATGAAAGAAGGAAAATAGAGAAAAGGAGAAAAGAAAAAGAAAAGAAAAGCCCAAAAGGAGAAAAGGAACGAGGAAAGAGAGGAATTCGTAGAGAGGAATGCGGAGTGGCCAAACATGGAGAAATCCTAGAGAGAGCGTGCGACTTCTCTCTAGATTTGTAGAGTGATCCCGGCCGTGGTTCCTTCGAGATAGAAGGAAGTTGTTTGCGGAGAGGGACAGCTCGTGGACTCGGTTTTTGGGAGTTTCTTCAAGCTCCCGAGAGGTGAGATATTTTCTACTTGGTTTTACTAAGCGCAAAAGGCTTTATAATGGTAGGGGTTGTTTGTGGGAAGCCAGAGGCCATGTAAATTAGTTCCGTGGCAAATTTAAAAGTGCACCGGATTGCATGGCGGTTTCCGCAGTTTGTGGGAGTTAGGGTTTTAGAAACTGAAAGTTTCTAGGTGTTGTGGTTTATTGTTGTGAAAATAATGCTTGGAACCGGATTGGTTCATGTTTGTGAAGGGACGGTGAAGTGCCACTGTTGAGATAGTCCCGAGTTAGTGGCTAGTTGTGTGTTATGGCTTGCTTGAATAACGTGCGATTGTGCTGATATATGTGTTGTGCATCTTTATTTGATGTATTAACATGGTTTGCATGGAGGGGTAGGTGTATAAATTATAATTGTGTGGTTTGTAAATGTTTCATGTAGTGTTCATTCATGCATGTAACATGAGGAAAAGCCATTGGCATCATACATTTCATACTGATCTGTCGCGTCGGGTCGGGTGTGGGTGCGGGAGTAAGGTTTATTCACTTGGGGTGTAGGTGAATGGGTCGTGAACTCGGGAAAAAATGGGACAAAGTCGGTAGAGATTCACGAGTGTGTAAAATGATCAAATGATAATTACATGTTTTGGAGCGGAGCAAGTTGAGGTAGATCCTAGGGATGAAAGTCCCACAGGTTATTCACGGTTAGACATGAATTACCGACGATGCAAGTTCGTGAAAATGTTGAAAAAGGCGTGCGGCGTCCTACGGTGTAAACCCGGAAATCCGTGGCCCACAAAATAAAGGAAAATATCAGGTTTTGATAAATAAAATTGGAGGGTTGTCCAATGGTTAGTCATGGTATAGTACACAGATGACTTGTTTTTGTCACACTTGGCAGTCCAAGTGTGAGGGGTAGTGGGACTCGGGTTGTGAGCATGAGGTTGCGTCTCATGCATGATATAGACATTTCATATAATGGTACATAGTGTATGGAATGCTGATTGATTGTTTATATATCTTAATTGCATATGCATTTTAGGTGGGGAGTAACCCTTGTAGGAAAACTTTCTACTGGGCTTTGCTCACCCGTCGTGGGACCCCCTTTCAGTGCAGGGACTATCGCGGGGAGACAGTCTGTGATGGGGTGGCCTTTGAGAAGAAAGCCGGGTTGTGGCTTTGATGGTTTTTGGTTTAATATGTATTAGAATTGTAAATTTTAATATGTATTTGTATTAAGAGTAATAAAATAACTCTTTGGCTATTAGAATATAGTTGATTATTAGTTTATGAGTATCGGTTTAAGAGCCCAAGAGGTATTTTTACTCATGTATCTTCTCGTAATCTGAGAGTATAGATTTAAGCGGGTTATTTGGTAATCAGCGGGACCCTCGGTTTTGGGGCGTCACAGTATATATATATAACCCGAGGATAACTCGATCGGTATAAGGTATTGGGTTTCAAATGGTATACTTACGACATGAGGGATAACTCAATTGGTCCAAGACAGTAGGTTTCCAATAACCACCCATTGGAGTCGAAAAGAAAAATAAACCATACTCATTAAAGGCGATAGCAATCGATGATAAAATGGGTGCATAAAAGAAAGAAAAAAAAAAGCTCAGTCAACGGAAATTTGGATTAAAATCTGGGCCCGATTTGTCCTACGCCCAAGTCGGCGGATGATAATAGTGAAAATTTCTCAATTTTTGTACTCATTGCCAAGACAAATTATAGAACCACTTTCAAATTTAGAATATAAATGGCGCATTGTTTTCTATTAATAAATTGCGAAGTATCTCCTAAACCAAGTAATCAGAGCAGAGTTTCTCCTAAACCAAAAGCAGGTTTATAGGCAGCCTTCTACAACATTTTGGTACCTCTAATAGCAATATTAACATTGAAATTTATCAGCGGATTTTCCAGTTTCCAAATCCCTTGTTTCCCAGAAAGATTAATCCTTGATAAGGAAGAAGAGATTTTATCCATAAGATTAAGAGATTTTCTTTCCAAAAATCAAGGAGAGATTTGTGAACCACTTTCTATAAATCAAGAAGATCTTGCACGAGGGAAAAGTAAGCAATTCCAACTACATGAACCCTTTGCTTTTTCTTCTTCATCTTTTGCTGACTTAATCATCAGGAGGTAGTTGGCACAGGTCGCGGATCACGCTTTTCACGAGGAGGTTTGCTTGCGCTACGGGGCCCGAATTTTAGACAATTGAGGTAACAACAGTTGGCGTGGATTGTGGAATTGAACAAAAGTCTTGTCTGTTTGTGGGAGCTTGCTGACAATTGTCTAGTAGCCTGCGTCACTAGAACTGTTGAGTTCCCTTTTCACACCTAATTAAGCCCCAGCGTCGCGATGTCAGCCAATCAGGTGATCGATAGCTAGAGGACCAATTCCTCCATTGGTGTTAGGACATAGAGAGAAAACATGAGGAGCAAGAAAGGTAGATGAAGGAGCTGCAAGGCCACGCCGAACGCTTGCAGCGGGAGAATGACTAATTGCCATGTATGAGATAACGGTCGAAATTTGCGCTTCAATGAAAACTATAGTAAAGGGAAGAAGCGTTGTTCTGATGATGTCGATACTAATAGATGATGGTTGTCTAAGGTAGTTCCCCATCTTTGAGTCTCTCTGCCAGGCAAAGAATGCTCGGGAGGTGCAAAGGCCAAGTAGCAGCACGAAAACCTTCCACATCACCGCCTTGGCGATGTCGTTAGTGGCGCATCCGAGGGAAGCCGGAGAATCGCGAGAAGCGGGAACCAGCGATTCGGGCGGGGCCCTTGGGAGCGCGTTACTGTGCAGAAGGCACGGTGCCACTAGTATTACTCTGGTATGATGCCACCAAATGTCGTTGCACATCACATGCTGGTGTAGGGCCAGCACTCGCGTCTTGCTTTGCGACCTTAATTACGTAGGCAGCGATGACATGCTCGTCACTTACAGAATTTAGTACATCTGCCCGACTGAACCACCTGTTGGGTTTGTCATCTAGGCCTTTGCAGCGTTTGATGGTTCTCTTGACCCTTCTGATCACATGCTCCATTATAATCGGTGATGATACTAATGCAGGCAACCATCTGTTGTGTAAAGAGTTCTCGACTACGGGGCATGAGTTAAGCTTAGTTCCGCGAGCTTACTGCGTAACTTCAATGACTCAATTCACAGAGTGAAGACTATTAGGCGGAGTCGTATCATGATATCTTTGTTCGGTGGGGTAATCGAACCTCCGGCTCGCCTTCTGAACTATTCTCAAGCGCGGAAGAAGAGACCATTCGAGACTTCCACGAGGAGTTGGCGGTGAGTCGTCCGGCCGGATAAGTCGGCGGATATAGTCCTCGAAACTTCGGAAAAGCTTTGGGCCATCTACTTCTTTCTTCAGAATATGTATCTTTGGGCCGGGAATGATGGAAGAATTATACGGGTGGTCTGGTGCTCAATGTTGGAGAATGATATCGGAAGCGACAACCTAGGTATTATGATTCTGAGCCGGCCGACCCGAAGGAAATAAGTCGTTTGGGAAGAAGCCGTCTGAATCCAAGGATGGTTAGAGTAGAGACTGAAAGCGATCTCGTGATAAGTCACAAAAGAAGAGAGAGCTCCCGCAATTCACTCTTTGAATGTCTCTTCTGAAAGGTTGTTGTCCGTCGTTGTCGCGACTTGCTAGGTTTAAATGGCGAACTGATGATCTAAACAGATCCTTCACAGAAACTATGGAAATCTTGCAGTGCGGTGCATCATGTAGAGATCATGGGCATGAGGTAGACAAAATGCTGAAACTGATATATAATTGAGAAAAAGAAAGCTTAACAAAGCGGGACACCCTCGAGAAGAGGTATATCATATAAAGTGACCGAAGGGTGGAATCGACGAAGCTACGAATAGAGTTATAGGTGGTGCGGCGGCCAGTCACAATCTAGACCGACCATTAACCATATATGCTGAGATTTGTCAGTGAGGAAGTATAGGTCTAGCGGTAACAAAGAAGCTCTTGAGGCTAGCCACGGTTAAGGCCCGGATAAATGTTATCCATGCAGAAAGTAGACATGAAGAAACCAAGCCAATAGATGACCCCATATCCTTTCCTCATGTCAACTCGAACAGGGTTATTGTGCTCCACTATGATGCACTGGTACTCACCCTCTGTATTAACGGTTTTGATGTGCATAAGGTACTAATAGATCCTAGCAGTGCGGCGGACTTGTTGCAACTACTCGCCTTCAGTAGATGAAGCTTTCCTTAGGTATGGTGAACTCATCCGGGCGAATCCTCTTTAGTTTAAATGGTGCAACTACCATAACTTTAGGAGATGTCACGCTCCTGTAAATCTAAACTAATGACTGTGCAGGTTATGTTCTCGATTGTATACCGAACTTAGGGCCTTAGCGCCATAATGGGGAGAGCTGATGATTGCACTCAATGAAGCTATCCTTCAGCCTACACAAGCGGTTGGATTATTTGACTAACGTTGGGCAGGTTGACCTTTTAAGCAGTCAGCTGGTCGCACAGCAATGTTATCAGCTATCTATGTAGGAACAGAGAGGGGAGAAGAGCACTGAAAAGCCTCCCCTCGAAGATCAAACCCTCGCGTAGCAATCATAATTCGCCGCCCAGATTAAGGCGGAAGAGAAGGATATGCTGGCTGTGGATCCCCTCGAAAAAGTAACGTTGGACGGGCCGAAAAAGTTCACTTACATGAGCTTTCTTACGTCGATGAAGAAAAAGGAAGTATTGCGTCATCTTTATTGAATAATATAGATGTGAAACCCTTTGCGATCCTCGATGATTAGGATTAACAGATGATGGCCTCACAATACAAATATTGCGACCCGGTTCAGTAAGGCGAAAGTGAGGCGTTTCCACGGATCAGCCGGATCATTTAGAGGAAGTAGACAACTTCTTGAGAGAAGGTTTCCATCGAGGAAAGTAAAGTACCTCGAATGGCTGGCCAACATGGTGGTGGTTTCAAGAAAGGGGTAGTGTGTGGGTGCATAGATTACATTGACCTCAACGAAGCATGCCCAAAAGATAACTTCCCCTTGCTGTGCTTATAGACCAAATTTTTGATGCTCGCGACGAGGCATGGAATACGATCGTTCTACGGGCCGGCACCTGCAGAGTATCATCAAATTCCCATGCACCTGCTTGATGTAGAGAAAATGACCTTCATTACACCGCATGGGTTATACTGCTATGATGTGATGCCTTTTGGCTTAAAGAATGCTAGGGCAACTTACAAGGAACAGGCGACTAAGATATTGGTTGTTGGGCAGCACAATGAGCTATATCAGCGACATGCTCGTGAAACGTCAAGAATGCTTTGACCACCAACCATCTGCCAAGGAGCCTTTATTTGTTGTTGTGAAATGACATGAAACTAACCCTTTAGTGTGCATTTGGAGTCAGTTCAAGCGAGTTTTAGGCTTTATGGTGACCGTGAGGAGGGGATGAAGGCCAATCCATTCAGCTTACCCAGCTATAATGGACTCTCAGGCTCCTACCTCTAGGAAAGGAGTGCAGCAACTGACTGGCCAATTGGCATCTCTCGGGCTGTTCATATCCGATTTCACATACCGATTAAAACCATTTTCATCGCCTAAAGGAGGCAAAGAAGTAAGTAGAATAAGAGAATCTTATTGTTAACTGGCAGCGATCAAACAATATCTTACGAGCATGGTGCGGCCTTTGAGCAAGCGATACACTCTACCTTTACCTGGCGGTGTCAGAGGCCTCAGCATGTGCAGCTTTGTTCAAAGAAGATGAAAACCAAAAGTAGAGACCAATATTCTTCGTGACGAATCTCTATCACGAGCGTAAACACGGTATGCCCTTCGAGAACGGGTAACACTAGAGGCTAGAAGCAGCCCATATTTCCCCAGGCACACCCTATACCGTCGATGCGAGCCAAATCTCTATACGAAAGGCACTATACACAAGGCCGACCTATCGGGAAGGATGGCCTGATGGAAATTGAACTGGTGAATTAGATATTAAGTATAAACTGTGGCATGAAGGGATTAGATCACGGCGATTTTACTATAGACTACCTAACTAGATATGGACCTGGATAGGCGGATGGTGGATCCTTGGACGCTTCTTGCCCAGAAAGGGTAGTCGACTCTGACAGAGCCCAGTGAAATGATAGAGCAAGCCATACGGCTAGACTTCCCCGTGTCTAATAATGAGACTGAATACAAAGCAATCCTGGCACAGGTCGACCTCACAGAGTGCGCAATCTCAGGAAAAACTCATCATATGCGGTGACTCTCAGCGAAATTACAATGGACGGATGCGAATCTGACTTGAGACAGCGCATGGTCAGTAATACCGTCTGTTGGTGACTGGGAAGTTTTGTAACCCAGGCTTCGAACATCTAGGCTTGAATGAAGCGGATGCTTTGGCGCGTGGCCACGTCCATCAGATAAAAACGGTGTTCGGCTACGCCACTACGGTGGTAGCCATTCTGACCGACCGGGTGAGTCGGATAGATGAAGCATCCTTCTGTTAACCTAGCAATGCATTATTTGAGCTCGGGAGAAATTTCTTTGGATAATAAGGGTTGAAGCCCCTGGTCGATCAATGACTAGGTTTCCCTTGTAAACCCAGCAGTTATATAGCGGTGACACACCACCCCACCGACGGCGGCGGGTGTGCCGGCCCTCCGAAATCAAGTTACCTCTAACAACTAGAAACTCCTGTGGCCAAGCCGTCTTACTTTAAGAACCTCCACAAAAAAATTTTTTCTTTTATTTTTCAGCAAGTTTAGTAAATCTTACTTGTGAAAAACCTCGGCAGCATGGCCAATTTGCGTATAGTATAGTTCCAAATCTGTATACATCCAATTTATACTTTATCAAATATGGCAACCGGCGTAACACATTCTCATCATACTAAACTATGTACATACATATGTTCCATATAAATTAGTATGTGCTAAAATATTATTAATACACGACACTTATCGATGTGGGACAAATCCTATTGCGCTCGGCTTCTTGCATTACCATGCACAGAAATAGTTTTACAAAATATATAAAATAATGAGCTAAGCAGGCTCGATGGAGTGTATCTTTATAAGGCGCCTCTTTGGAAAACATCTGGCCAAGTAAAACTTTCTTTTACTAATATTTTCCATAAGCCTTGCTTTACTTTGCTTTGCTTGCTTCCAGTTTAAACTTTTCTGTACTTACCCTTTCTTTTAAAGTTTATAAAACTTTTAATACTTGCCCACCTTGCTTTGCTTTTCTTTAAAAGCTTATAAAACTCTTATTGCTTGTAGAAATTTTATAAAGCTTATCTTTGTTTACTTTATCTTTCTTGAAAAAGTTTCTTAAAACCTTTCACAAACCTTTACTTTAAAAGTTTCTCAAAACTTTTCATAAATATCTAATAAGACTGACTCAATAGCATCTTTGAAAAAATAAGCGAGCACAGGCTCAGTAGTTTGCTTTAAAATCCACGGGAGCTTGAGGCTCGACCGGTCGTTTGAAATCTAAGCGGGAGCTGAACCGACCGTTTAGCTTTAAACTCGAGGCTTTGGGCAACCGTGAACCCGATGGTTGATTTTCAAAGCGCGCCTCATGTTTATAAAGCATCAACCAGAGGCTTATTTTTTGCTTCTTTGTACCTTACTAGTGAACACGGGGCACGTGCGTCGACCATGCGTGGAAGGACTGTGTCCGCGTCACCTTTTTCGGTGAATATGGTGGAATTGACCTCGTGTCGCCATCACCATAATTTAGTTAGAGCTCATAACCTTATATACTCACATGCGTGCCGCGGTCTCGGCTGTTACTGGAGTATATGGCTAAGTTTGCCGTGAAATGGCCCAAAATAAATGTATGAGATCCTAACACCACCGTGCACGTACGGAATACCTCTGACCGGTTTGCTTGCTTAGAACTAGGGAAGGCCTATTTTCACAAATTTTCTTTTTGCTTGCTTGCTTGAAAATGGTTTGCAATCAAAACCATGAAATACCGGTGTAAAACAGTTTATAATAATAATAATACACTAGTATTTGGAAAAATGAGTTTAGAGCGCTCCTCTTTGCTTGCTAGACTTGATAACCGCGATTCCACTACTTTTCCCGCCTTTGCTTTAACCTACACACTCGACGAATACGGCGATGTTGCCTTCTCGCATCTAGCATAACCCAGCGTACTTCTAGACTTAATCACCACTGTGGCGAATATCCAGGCGAAGCTTGGTCAGCCTACGTTTTAAACCGGTGATCTTATTCGAACCTATCTTAATCATTTAATAGGGTTCCTAAACTATCGTGTACAGACAATTATACCGAAACATAGCATTACACGGCATTTTGATTCACATGCAGGCACATGTTGCATTCTGTTGGCCTGTATCGGTACAGGTTGGACCTGTACCAGTACATGTTGGCCTCACGGTGAGGTCTGTGCCCGTTTTTGTGCATGTGCGGTACACCCTCGGCTCGCCCAGTTGCTTCTTTTGCCACTTTTGCTACAATCAACTTCATACAACTTACATGATTCATATCACCTCGAGAACTTACATGGAATTCATCTCAAAACAACTTCACAACTCTTGAATTGGTGGTTTGGAACTCATACCACAAAACCCTAGATGAAAATCCAAGAACTCAACCTAGGTCCACCAATTCTTTTTAAACATCATATAATTTGATGATTCGTGTTTTATTTTCTCCCCAATTGGGGTTTTACTCTCATAACCCCAACAATTGAAAGGTTTATGTGATCTTTACAAAATCTAGACCAAAGGGAACAGCAATCTCCATACCAAAGAAGTCTGAGGAATCCACACTTGATTCTAAGGCAGAACATACCTTATTTTTGGACTTCTTCTCATCTCCTTCTTGCTTCTCTTCTTCCTCTTCTTCCTCTTCCTTCCTCTTCTCTTTCCTCTCTCACAGGTTTCTTGAGGCAAATTTGAATAAAATGAAATTTTGGTTTTATTTCCCTCTTTTATATTTTCCACTTTCCCATGGTACAGAATTTAGTCCTTCATCTCCCAAGATTTGCACATCAATTCTTGTTATTTATATGATGGCCCATCTCTACTTTGATTTTGATTTTCATATCCTATTTGCTTAATGACAATTTTACCCTTATTCTCATACACAATCCCGGTTTCCATAATTTATCATTTCCTACATTGTCTCAAAATACTACAATGTGACACTTGGTACTCCTCTTGCCTACGGTATCATGCTATACACTCTCTGGGACGGGGGTACTGACCGGTCTACGGGCGGGTCATATCTTAGTGTCTCACACCTCGGCCCCAGCGAGAGACGATATATCTTGGCAGAAACTCATGAAGGGATATCCGTAAGCCATCAATGACCCGAGCTTTTTTGTGGATTCATAGGGCCCATACACAAGGTTATTATTGGCTGACCATGGGGCGGGATGCCGCCTCGTTAGAAAGTGGGACCAGGCGCAAGACAAGCCCCAGTCTCAAGGTGCGACAGATCTAACCACCATCACGAGCCCCTGGCCCTTTTCTTAGTGGGGAATTTATATAGTTGGACCACTATACCATCCCAACAGAAGAAACCTTATTTAATTGCCATCGACTACTTTAGCAAATGGATAGGTACAGGCCTTCATGATCATGGGGCGTCATCGATTTGTGTGGAAGAATGATATGCACATTGGTTTTGGAATACCTCAATCGATTATGCGAAAATGGGCCGCAGTTTGATAGCAAAGTATATAGAAATTTCTGCCATGAGTTGAAAATGAAGCTTGTGCTGACCGTAGTACCCGGGGGCGATGGCGGTGAAAGCATCTAACAAAACTCTGTTGGCGGCACGAAAGAAGTGTCTACATTACATTCAAGGAAAGTGGAGTGAAGAGCTACCGCAAGAGTTCTTTGAATGCTCTGAGAATAATCGGTCGGGCGGCGTGCGATATACATCATTAAGCGCACCTATAGGATGAAATGATAATTTATGGAAGTTTGTATACCCACATTTCGAACTAAATCCATGAAAAGCCAATCTTGAGTCGTCACCCAGACTTAGATATGACCAGAGACGAGGCTGAGTTGCGAGATGTGTGTATAGCATCGTACCAACAAAAGTGACAAAACTTATATAGCGGGCATGTAAATGCTGCATTCAATGGAGACCTGGTCTTGAGAAGGGTCTTTGAAAACATAACTGACCCAGCGGTTGGCAAATTCCAAACAAATTGGGAGAGAGCCATCGTGATCGCAAGAAATTAGGTTGCTTGAGGTCATCACGCATTAAATAAACTAGGCAAGGGCTTTGTGCCTAGAATGTTGAATGCTATGCCTTAAAAGGTATTATCGGTAAAGTTTTCTTTAAGAGTTATGTTAAAATTTCCTTTAAAGTATTTTATTTCAATCCTTGGAATATTACCTGTCAGAGAGTGTTCTTGCAAGCGATATTTCTTCAATCTTTGGAACCAACCCCCCCTTTCAAAATACTAGATGTGGCTCCTATAACTGCTGTTCTTTTCAAGGTATATATGGCTCTACAAGCACCTTTGTATATAAAAGTATGATAAGGCTCACAACTGCGGCACTTTCAAAGACCAAATATGGCTCAGAAGCTGCTGGAACTTTTCAAAGAAAAGACCGGATGTGGATCTGGCTTTTGCTGGCACTTTCAAGACCAAATATGGCTCTAAGCTGTACTTTCAAAGACCAAATGTGAAACCACAGCCTGGCGACAACAGATGATCTGATCTGACTTGCCTTGGCACTTTCAAAAGACCGGATATGGCTCTTAGCCTAGTGACACTTTCAAAAGACCAGATATGGCTTTAAGCCTGTTAGCATTGTCTGAAATACGGATGTGGCTCTAAGCTTCATATCATGCCTCAAAGAACTAGGCTAGCTCCTATCTGCTAACACACGCTATCTGATAGTGACTTTTAGCCTATTGGCTATAGCTAAGGCCAAAATGGTCTGCCTCGCCTGAAACAGCCTGAGTGCTGTGAACCTAAACTGCTCTTATAAACTTAACATTGAAATCCCAAACAGCTTCTCTAGTTAAGATTTGTGAATGGATGTAGAAGAAAAGAGATACATTCTTGCTTGAGTAAAAGAAAATCATATTTCGTTATCATGAATTAAGCATAATAATTTGTGAAGATTCATATATATATATATATATATATTATGGTGTAATCGGGGCCCCTTACGGAAAGTTTAACAAAAGAAAGAGGAAAAGAAAATAGGGGACAAAGTATAAAATTAGTACTTTATTGACACTTCATGGGTTCCTTAAGTAAACCAGCTCAGATCTTAGTTCTTTATGCTCGATTAGCACTAAGTAGAGGGGCACCTAGGGTCCACGAAGAACTCTCGAAGTGAAATTTGGAGGGTCAAATTACTCAGTTAGGAACTTTTAATTGGTCTCCATATGTTGTGTTTGAACATACAACATCTGTGCCAGCAAACAAATATCAGCCTCAAGAGAATCTCTTATGGTAGTCCTCCTCCATGGCTTCTTTGTCTTTGCCAGCTTGGGACTTGAGGGAGGACACTTTATCTTTTGTTGTCCCGATCTCGAGAAAAAGGGAAGTTCCTTCAACCTCAGCCCTAAGCCTAGCCTCCTCCACAACCGCTAAGGAGTCTTGAACCCTAGCTAGGTCATCCTTCGCCCGCGCCTTTGCTTCACCTATTGCAACCGCACCTAGCCGGGCAGCCTGAGCCTCTTCTTTATCCTCATCCCTCTGTTCTCCATGGCTGTGACAGCCTCTCTATCACCTCATTGGCCTTCGGCTCGGTGGGACTTGGCGCAGCCTTACTGAGCACGTCTTAAGTGTGTGGTGCTTGGAAGCGATGAATCGAGCATAAAACGTGGCTTCTTGGCATCTTCATTATGGTGGGGGGCTCCCATGTTGGCGAGCCATGTATTCAGAATGGTGACCTCTGAAGGAAGGAACAAAGAAAATCCACATGCAGGACTCCACGGTGAGTGTTAGAAGACAAACCATACTAAGCTCGGCCGTCTCATTACAAGTCATGGTTTTGAGGTATGTTCGTCTTAGGTATGTGCTAATAGAACTTTATCAAATAGCGGGGAAGGAGATGGAGTACTCTTGAACACGCCACCACCCCGGTGTCACAAAGTTGGTGGGGGTAAGAGGTCGCCAGTATTAAGCGATAGAAGTCCTTTGGTTGAAGGGTTCAATGGCGGTGTGACAGTTAGGTGGCATCGGGACCATGTGTGAACGATCGTGTTCGCGAAAAGTGATCCCACTTCATCGAATTAACAACTGAGTGAAGTTGACACCCGAGCTGCCCGAGGCTGCAGACTGCAGGGAAACTTGCATTCTAAACCCTAGTGAAAGCGGCAAGGCCCAACGGATGCACCTTTGGGGGCCTCCTGCCTTCTATCGACATTATAGAGAAACCCAGCGTCATCTCTAGCGATGCATAGGCCTCTCAATGGCGGCACCTCCAATCTTGATGGGGCATCGGAGGGCTCATTATCAGAGTCTGGCCCAATTATTACTATGACTCCCTCTGAGCCTTTTCATCCTAGGCTAAGCGCTTTGGGCGGCTTTCCATTGGGATACTTTAAGTAGGGGTAGTCTCTTCTAGCGCTCATTGCACGCTTAAATCCAGTGAAATCCAACGGCGGTAGACATATTGTCCTCTCTTTCCTCAGCCAGGTCACTAGCGTTTGGATCCTCCAAATCCATAAAGCTCTCTAATCCCGCATCAACAACTATGATCTTTCCTTTCTTCTTGCCACACGCCGCTGGGGCGGTGAAGTCTTGTTCGTCCCCAAGGTGATTGAGCGAGATTCCCGGACAAGGTAGCCGAGGTTTCTTGAGTGGTCTTGGCTTGGGGCTCTTAAGCGGGACCACACTTGTCTGGAGAGTGCCAGGATTGACAGAGGTTGATGAGAGTAAAGTGCTGCCTAACGACTCCGTTAGCGCGATAGGCGGGGATGGCAGAACTATGTAAGGGAAGGGGTTGGAGCTTAATTCCTACAAGTTTTTCACAGATAAGATGTGAAACCCCAGAAAATCCAAGATTTTGGATACAGGGTAAAACGGTAATTTCGGCTGAAAATCCGGAATTTTTCTAGATCTCGGATGACGAAACGGACTTCTCCGTTAAACTCGTCTCGCGAAATTTAGCTACCCACGTGTCGGTTCGTTGAATTCGAGGTGGTCGGAGTTCCAGTTAGCCCCGGCGTGGGGTGTCGGATGTGCGCCTTGCCTGGCCAAAGTGGGGAGATGCACCACATAGCACCTGAGAGTGACACTTGGCCCCAAAAGTAATGGCTCATGATGCCATGTGTGGAAAGGAATCCATGGCTGATGAGGCAGCAGGTCATGATGTACAAAGGGGAATTATGAAATAAAAGAAAAGAATGGAAAAGTGAGGAAGTACGCATGAGACTTGAGAAATGAGGAAGTACTTTTCCTTTGACTCATACGTTTAGTAATGATTCAAAAAGGGAGAGAAAATGGTAAATGAGAAGAGAAAATGAAAAGAGGTGAGATGAGAAATGAGAAAAAGGAATAGAAAGGCAAAAGGAAGAAATGAAATGAAGGGAAATATGAGGAAAGCGGTTAGAGAAAGGGAGGAGGAAATGAGAAAGGAGAGAAAGGAAAAGGAAGATTTTCCCGGGTTTTGAGGCGATCCCAGGCATTAAACCAGGTTTGAGTACTACAAAGTTGGTGCACGCAGTGCGCTTTACGTGTGGACACCAAAAAGTTGGAGTTTCGACAAACTCAGAGGTAGGACGTATTTTATACTGTGTTTTGCACCTTTAAAGGCTTTATAATGGTAGGGGTTGCTTGTGGGAAGCCATGAGAGGCCATAGGTAGTTCCTTGGGACTAAGGGTATGGGTTTCTTGGCAGTTCCCGGGCTGTGGAGTTAGGGTTTGACTAGAAACTGAAAGTTTACAGGTGTGGCATATGGTTTGTTGTTGTGATAATCGTAATACTTAGAGCCGGATTGGTTCATGTTTTGTGAAGGGCGGTGAAGTGCTGCACATTGAATGATCCCGAAGTTGGCGATGTTAATATTATTGCTTGCTTGAATAACATGCGGTGTGAAAATGGGATGTTGATGCGTGCTATTTGATGTATTAACATGATTTGCCTTGGAGGTAGATTATATGTATAAGAATTATAATTTTTTCCATGGTTTGTAAATGTTTCATGTAGTGCTCATTCATGCAGCTCGCAACATGAGGAAAAAAATCGTTAATTATCAGCATGCATTTCATATGCAGTCACATGTCGCGTCGCTGGTCGGGTGCTGGAGTGCGGGGTAGGTTATTCACCGGTGTAGGTGAATGGGTCGTGAACTCGGGAAAAAATGGGACCGCAGTCGAGGTAGAGATTCACGAGTGTGTAAATGATGAAAATGATAAATTGCGCTTTGGGAGGGAGCAAGTTGGGGGTAGATCCCCGAGGTGAAAGTCCCGAATGTTCCGCAGTTAGACATGGAATCCGGCGTGTAAGTTAGAAGTGAAAATGTTGAAAAGGCGTGCGGCGTCCTCTTTGGTGTAAACACAGGAAATCGGTCATTTCAAAATAAAGGAAAAAGTGATAAATAAAATTGGAGGGTCTCTCAGATGGTTTTGATGAAGGTATGTATTTGGTTTTATTGCGCTTGGCATTTCGGGTGTGAGAGTGGGGTTGGGACTGGTGCGTGACATGAGGGTTCATCTCTTGCGATATGAACATTTTCATATAGTAATTAATTGTATGGAATGTGATTGTACATTTATATATGCCATTGCATATGCATTTTAGGTGGGGAGTAACCCTTGTAGGAAAACTTTCTCGACACATCACCCAGTCGTGAGACCCACTAGAAGTGCAAGAAATTCAGGAGGCGACGCTAATTAGAAATTGGCTCTTGAGAAGAAAACCGAAATGTGGCTTTGAGTAAATATTTTTTAAAAATGTATAAATCTTTTTGTAAAACAGGCATGGAAACTATAAGAATAGAGTTGATTATTTTCTGATGAGTATGGATGTATGGGCCCCATGAGGCCATTTTACTCATGGGTGTGTCTCGTAACACGAGACGTATAGATTTTCCACAGGTTGACTGGTAGTCAACGGGACCCCCGGTTTTAGGGCGTCACATAAGAGGAGCTCGTGGTTGCGCTCCCCCTCAGTGATCTCTAGAAGCCGTTTGATTTGCTCCAGATTGGCCTTCTCCACTTATCTAACCAGTTGGCCTCGCTTGCGTTTACCTAAAACAATTTCAGAAAAGAAGAACATGTCAAAGCCATAAAATTACATAAATGAAGGGCAGCATGTAAAAACACAGATGGCTTTGCAGAGTGCTAAGTCCCACCAGTTTGAAATGAACACGAGATAAGAGAGACTTATTCGGTCGAAAAGGGAAGCCACTAGAGCTTGGTGTCTCGTACCATGGACCTTCTAACCAAAACATCACTTGGAGTCTTGGGGAGTTCGGGGCCGGTTACAAATTATGTAGATGGGCCTGTTGGAAGTAGATAGGCGGCCCTGATCCCGATCTTTAAGTATAAATAAAAACAAATCTCTACCATTGAAATATCCAGTAAGTGAGAAAGTTTAACTACATTGCGACCATAAGAATCCAAAGATATTCGGATGTACAAGTGGGGTGCCCTAGTGAAGTGTGAGCTTGCTTCACCAAGAGGGGGATCAGGGGCGAGTCCGATCGTATTTGCTCCGAGGCGAAAATAAATGGCATTCTAAAATAAATGGCATTGCTCCGGCGCTCCCCATTGTCGGTGATCGTCAGTTTAACATCTAATATGATGGCGGGGATGCGAGAAGGACCTCGAGTCCCATGGCGGGGACTGATGGGCGATTTCTACGAGGGTCAATCTTACATGGCAGATTTGGTGGAAGCCTCTTCAAACCTCTAGCCGTTCTGAGGCCGAACAAGCGAT
Source organism: Tetrastigma voinierianum (assembly GCA_016808115.1). NCBI lineage: Eukaryota > Viridiplantae > Streptophyta > Magnoliopsida > Vitales > Vitaceae > Tetrastigma > Tetrastigma voinierianum. The sequence continues at coordinate 20,424 of JAEQBH010009126.1, forward strand.
AAAAGGGATCAGCAAAAGACAAAAAAAGTCCCCCTCTGGAGGTCTAACAACCCGTTAGTGATAAAACCTAAGAACACCACCAGTGAATGAGGTTAGCACCCTCAGAAAGCTTGAACTTTTCGACCCAATGCTCCTGAAACGAGAGACAAAAACATAGTAAAGAGGCGATACAAGCGAAGTTTGAGAAAAATCATCGGAGAAGGTGAAAGCGGTCGAGGGACCTTGATGATTCCGCCCAGAAAGAAAAAGTTTGTGGCTTATAGGAGAAAGCGAAAGTGCAACATGCAAAAAGGCTGTGAAATGATTAAAAATCACGGCACTCGAGAAACTGACCCATATATGAGGGTGAAACATGAGGCGCATTAAATTCATTGTCGAAACATCGCTCATGTACATATTGGGAAAGCGTCAAGCTTCTCATTAAACTGTCAAATAAGCTTCACCTTCCGGCGTGTTTGATATGCGCATTGATTTTCCCAGTCCTTTCAACTTTTCCCTACCAAGGTTTAAAACACAGTATTTTCCCCAACTGAAAAAACACAAAATTCCAAATGGCGGGGAAAAGGAGACAATGTGGATGTGGTCTTTTAGGCCTCTTCTTTGATAGGCTGAGGAGTAGCTGGCCCCATGTTTGTGGCTTGACTCAGGCCCACTTACCATATTAAAGTCAGGGGGTGCCGCGGTCAGAATACCAAAGAAAGCGAGATCATAACCCGCGTTAAAACTTCAAAGCGGCCACATCACAAATTTTAAGTTCTCGACCAATCATCCCCACCACATTTGGACTGGTTGGTTCTCATCGCTCTCAGGAGCGAAAAATCAGTATAGATGCATCAGGGTTTAGCAAATCTGTTGGCGACTGGCGAGTCGGGATTTTGGACGAGGTTGCAAATGAATGTTGCGGTTTGGACAGATTTTGCAAACCTCGGATGGCGAAGCGGACTTAAGTTGAAATCATCGCGAAAATATCTTCTGCCGTCAATTTACATTGGATTGAAATTAATTCGGGATTTCACGTTTTTCGAGCATGGGGTGTCGGATGACGTGTGAATTAGGGATGCCATGGCACCATAGGAGAGTGACACTTGAAGCCATGTGGTCCACTAAATGAATGGCTCACGATGACCTTACGTGTATGAAAAGAGCCATGGCTCCTGACCAAGGCCACTTAGTATGATGTCATTGGGGGAATTATGAAATAAAAGAAAATGATGGAAAAATTGATGGCCACATGTGAGACTTATGAGGAAATAGGAGAAATTACTGCCTGTGCTAGGATAGTGGTGGCTCCAAAGGGTGAGAAAGTGGCCAAAGAAGAGAAAATGAGGGGAGAAATGAAAGGAAATGAGATGAGAAAAGCGAGGAAAGAAAGAAAGGGGGAAAAGAATAAGAAAAGGAAAAGGTCGTAGAGAAAAGGGAGGAAAAAGGAGAAAGAAAGAGAGGAAAGGAAAGAGGAAAGATTTTCCCATGTTTCGAGCTGGTCGGATCGAAAGTTAAATCTACAAAGTTGGCCCTGCAATCGAGATCATCATTAGATGTCACAAGTTGAGTTTAAATGAAGCTCAGAGTGAGATATTTTCTGTGGTTTCCTTTAGCGCAAAGGCATATAATGGTAAGGGTTGCTTGTGGGAGGCCGTGAGATGAAGTGGATTAGAACCTTGGACAACAGGCCTCAGACCTGTGGTGAGTTCACACGATCCTGGCGTAGGAGTTATGGTTTGGCCCAAGCGAAATTTTAGGTGTGTGGTTTATTGTTGTGATAACAATGTGGAGCCGGATTGGATGCTGTGTGAAGGCGTGGTGCTGTTTAGATGGTCAGTTGGTGACTGCGTGTTATTTGCTTGAATGACATGCAGTGTGTAGAAATATGATATTGATGCATGCTATGTGATGTATTAATATGTTTTGCATGGAGGTAGATTATATGTATAAATTATAATTATCCATGGTGTGTAAATGTTTCATGTAGTGCTCATTCATGCATGTAACATGAGGAAAATGCATTGGCATCATGCGGCATTTCATATACCTGATCACATCGCGTCAGTCGGGTGTGGGTTCGGGGTATGGTTTATTTACGATTAATGGATGAATGGGTCGTGAACTTCGAGAAAAATGGAATGAGAATCAGAGTAGAAGTATCACGAGAGTGTAAATGATCAAAATGATAAATTACATGTTTTAAGTGCAGGACAAGTTGGGGTAGATCCCCCGAGGTGAAAGTCCCACGAGGTTATTCACGGTTAGACATGAATCGGCGATGTAAGTTCGAAAATGTTGAAAAGATCTGCGGCGTCTTACGGTGTAAACCGGGATCATTAGCCCTAAAAATAAAGGGAAAATATCGAGTTTTGATAGAGAGCTTAAAATTGGAGGGTTGTCGATGGTTGAGTCGTGGTATATCATACGGATGACTTGTTTTAGTCACACTTAGCGGAGTCGAGTGTAGAGGGAGTCAGTGGGACTCGGGTTGTGAAAGCGTAGAGGTTCAAATCTCATGCATGATATAAACATTCGTATAATGGTACAAAATTGTATGGAATGTACTGATTGATTCTTTATATATGCATTGCGTATCTCGTTTAGGTGGGGAAGTAAGCAGCGGGAAAACTTTCTCTTGGGCTTTGCTCACCAGGTCGTGGGACGCTTTGGTCACGGGGGACTATCGGGGAGACGTGACCGGTGGGAGTAGTTTTGAAAGCTTCGAAACATGTGGCTTTTGAGTAAAGATTTTTGTACTTATGTATAAATCTTTTTGTAAAACAGGCATGTAAACTAGAAGAATATAGTTAATTAATTGTTTTGATGAGTATGGATGTATGAGCCCAAGAGGCAATTTTACTCATGTATGAGTCTCATGATTTGAGACTATAGATTTTCCGCAGGTTGACGGGTAATCAACGGGACCCCCGGTTTTGGGGCGTCACACTTATTTCCCAAAAGATTAATCATTGATAAGGAAGAATTAATCCTTTATAAAAAAGAAGAGATTTTATCCCTAAGATTAAGAGATTTTCTTTCCAAAAATCAAGGAAAGATTCGTGAACTACTTTCTATAAATCAGAAAGATCTCATACGAAGGAAATAAATGATTTCATTCACGTAAACTCTTTCTTAGCAACCTCGTTTTCTTATTTAAATCGTAGGAGAAGCGATTGGCGCACACTATCGTCGGATCGTCCGTTTCTGAGTTCGCATTATGCTACGTGTCGAAGTTTAGACAATTGAGGTAACAACAGAGCTTATTTTGATACTTTGAAAACTATTCTTATTTTCTAAATTTAGTTTTCTATATTTTTAAAATAAGAATTGAGAAAATGGGTTCTCAGTTCTGCTTTTTTTATTCTCTTCGTTTTTTGAGAAAAAAAACAGGGGGGGACCCAAGGAAATTTTTATTTTTATATGCGTTTGTGACGTGCTTTCCTAAATGGCAAGTAAAGAGCAAAGAGATTTCCAAACTTCATTAATTAAATTTTATTGTTTCGAAAACAATAACATGTTTAATGATTAGGTTGTGCTGAGGAAAATGGGGAGAACAGGCTCAAAAGCCCTCCCTAAAATCTCTTACTAGGGAGCCCTTAATAGGCATGATAGACCATAATAGCATTTAAAAGGGCAGGAATTTTCAAACTTCAACTAAATTCTTGTTAGTGTGTTAAATTTTATTGTTTTTAAGAAAACAATAATATGTTATTTCAAAAAAAACAATTAAAAGAAAACAATAATATGTTTCTAATGATTAGGTTGTCCCACGGCTGTGCCTAGAAAAATGGGAGAACAGAGCTCCAAAATCCCTACTAAAATATCCTTAATAGTAGTTAATAGTTAATACAGAACCCTAAACAAATGGGTTGGGCCTAAAGATATGGGTTGGATAAAATAGTAAAGGCCTAGGCCCAACAATTATAAACATTAAATTATCGTATATTTAATAATTTATATTTATCTAGGTGTCTATGAAGTTCAAGTCGAGTCAACTGGGGCACAGAACTGGTTCTACTCTCAGATCCTCTGCTCCCACTTTCCTTTTTTCTTCACAGAAATGGCTGAATCATTTGCCTGTCTGTTAGCAAACTAAGTCCTGGGAAAATTAGGCTTACTTGCTCTCCAAGAAGTTGTTCTTGTATGGGGTGTCAAAGATGACCTTGAGAATCTGAAGAAATACAATATCAACCATTCAAGCCGTGATCTTAGATGCTGAGGAGCTTGAAATCCAACCACCAGACCGGTGATTGTCCAGAAACTCAAAACGCCTTTATGACGCTGATGATGTGATTGATGAAATTAGTCACTCTAAATTTAATCACCAGAGAGCGATTGTGGTGGAGAGTAATGGTAAGTAGGAAGAGGAGATGACCCACTCTCCTACGTTGATGTTTCGAATATTATTGGAAGGACCTGGAGAAGGAAAGCATTCTAGCATATTGTACAACCAGCAATGATGAGCAGGAAATGTTTATGTCATTCCCATAATTGGGATCAGAGGGATGGGGAAGACGGCTCTTGCTAAATTGGTCTTTAATGATAGAAGGAGTAGGAATTGAACATTTCGATCAAAGAATGGGAGTTTTGTGTATCTGATGAAGATTTCAAACTGAGAAGTTAACAAAAAAGAGATTCTTGTTTCTGCAACCAAAAGCGCTCCTACAGGCTTTTTGCTTTGGATGAATTACAAGCCCAACTAAGAAATGCATTAAATAATAGCAGATATCTGCTTGTACTAGATATTTGGAATGATGAGAGAGAAGTGACTGTTTTGAATTTAAAGAGCTGCTGCTCGTGGGTGGTACAGATGGCAGTAAAATCATGGTGACTACCACCAAAAGTCAGTGGCTCAAATCATGATTACTCTTCCCCCACAAGAATTAAAAGGTCTTTCCCATCAAGTTGTTTGTCTTTGTTTGTAAAATGCGCGTTTATAGATGGGGAAAGGTAAGCATTACTCAGACAACACAAAACATGGGGATGAGATTGTCAAGAAATGCGGAGGGGTTCCTCTTGCAGTGAGAGCTTTAGGCTGCTTCCTTTGGGCATCTATGAGAGACAATGAAATATGGAAATCTAAAGAAGATAGAATTCTGCCTGTATTGAAACTCAGCTATGATGAACTTCCGGCTTGCTTAAAACAATGTTTTGTCTTTTGTTCATTGTTTCCAAAAGATTTTGAGTTCAATATTAACCATGAGTTGATCAATTTGGTTGGCACACGGCCTCATTCAGCCATCCGGCCGAAAGCGAGGACTTGGAAGATATTGGTAATAGATATGTCATTGAATTGTGCTCAAGATCTTTCTTTCCAAGATGTGGATGATCGTAAATTTTTATTTACTTTTAAAATGCATGATCTGGTGCATGATCTTGCTGATCAGTGGCACAATTTGATCACTACACTCCAAATGGTGAAAAACTCCACTTTCGAGGTTCCTTATGTTTCCTGTCATGGTCCAAGAAGAAGTTCTAACGCATAAGAAAATAGACAAGATCAAACCATTTTGTTTCCTTATAAAGATGGAGGCTGCTGGTAAGTCATTTGTAGTACTTGCGCTTCAAGATTCAAATGCATCCGATATTTGGATTTAGAGACTCTGATTTTGAGGGGCGTTGCCAAGCTCAGCTGGTAAGATGAAACATTTGAGATATTTAACCTATTCAGGAATAAAGGATCAAGAAACTACTGAACTGCATCTGCAAGTTGTACCATTTGCAGACATTGATACTTAGTGAATGTGGGGAACTTGAAGAGTGCCGAGTGATATGGGTAACCCAGTGGCCTAAGATTTTTGTCGGTAACCACAAAGCAGAGAACTTTGCTAGGGAAAAGAGAACAGGACAGGATGTGATTTCTGCCGTTGTTTTGTGGATTTGACAGATCGCTGACAATCTGGAAGTATGTTTGAAGGAATACAAAGAACCTCAATGCTCTTAGAACATTTAATTATTTCAAATTGTCAAGCCTGGTATCATTATCAACAAGTGTAAAACACCTGACCGAATTAGAGAATCTGATAATTTACAATTGTGAAAGGCTTGATTTAATGGATGGGGTGGAGATGAAGAGGAATGGCACTCAAGGCTCAAGTAGTAGTAGTGGTAGTAGTACTAGACTCCGTTCCTTTATAGTCGTCAAATTACCAGAAATTAGATGCTTTGCCCCACTGGCTCATCCACGGGCCAACTGCTACGACCCTGCGCTACTTACATATTGCAAGTTGTCATAACTTCAAAGCATTGCCTAAGTCATTGGAAGTACTTAGGAAAGAAAAAAAGTAATAAAAAAATGATTGTTTTTAATATTTGGTATGTAACGAAGAATATTAAAAAAAGTTAAATATAAATAAAATTACTTGAAAATTTACAAATTCTTAAATTATTTAGTTTTATATTAATTAGTTAAAATAAATAAAATTATTTTGAAGTGATAAATAAAATTTTATATATCTGATTTAACTTTATGTTTATTTTCGCCGTTTTTAACCTTCTGATTTCCTTAAGCTAACATATTTAGCAGGATTTATATTTATATACTCCCGGTGTTTTTACGAGGCGCGTCTTCATTGTTAATCTCTTTGTTTCATCTGGCCCAGTTCTTCATAGTGTCTCTTCCTTGTCAGGCGAATCTTGATGAAGGAAGAGACGCAAAGATCAGTTTGTGTCCGTGTAGAGGATGGACGGTGTAAAGCAGAGAGAGTCCCAATTTTGAAAAGGGTAAAATGGTAATTTGGTCAAAACCAGAAATTTTTCTAGATCTCGGATAAGAAGAAACGAGGGCTTACCGTTGGAATCGTCTCGCGAAATCCTAGCTTCTACGTCAATTTTATCCAATTAGAGACGGTCGAATTTCTTTTTGAAACCAAGCGTTAACCGAGTCTGATAAAAAACTAAGGAAACTGGGATGTAAACAAGAATCCTTTCTATATATCTTAAATGTAGCATATTTATGATTAGTAGGAGGATAGAAATAGATGACTTTGAATTAATATGTATCAAAATCAAACTAAGGGGACAAGATGAGAATTTTGAAAGATTAAATGAGAATAGAGACAAAATGGAGTATAGTCTTATTACCATTTTTTGAACAAAATCGACGGTGAGGGGCAGGATTCTAGAGAGAGAATGGCTTCTTTTCTAGGTTTCAGGCATTACGTAGTACGATTAGCAGGCAAAGTAAAGTCGATGCGGCGAGGGTACTCGTGGACATCGATTTGGTGGGAGTTAAACCATTTCCAGCGGATAAGGGGTCTTCTCTAACGTGTTATTCTTTAGCTGAAATAGTGAATGTGGTGGGATATTCTAAGGCTTGAATTAAGTAGTGTTTTGAATCTCAAATACTTGAGCCCAGAGTGAGAGAAGATCCACTAGTGTGGCGTGAAACGAGTGCTTACCTAGGGTTTCAGCACATTCACGTGTATTGTGTGATTTTGTGTGTTTTGGGTGAGTTCAAAGTAGATTACTTGATTGGACAATTAGCCCATGTAGGCTAATTTTGGTGTTCGTGGTTTCAAATTGAATAACATGATTTATGTGAGTTAATTATGTTAGTATATAAATGTTTATATAATAGCATGAATATTTTAGATTGGCATAATCGTTAAAGTATCACCTTTGAGGCAACTTAGAATATTAGGTGTGAGTCTGTGGCGTAGAAGAAAACAAAAGCGAAAATGTTTGTGAAATGAATTTGACCGGAGAGATTTTAGGAGAATTGTGTTAGGAGATTGTCAATGATTCACGTCGGAGGGCCCGTGAGATTGTTTGAGGGTTTATCAATGGTCGCCTCGGATAGTCGATATATTTCTGAGATCTCGGTATGTATTTCAGAACAAAATCTTTTGTTTTAGCGTATTTACTCGCATTTGGCTTAGGCATGTGTAAGGGAATTGGTGAGGACTATTACATGGGATTGGGCATGTAGACATTCCATTAGGATCATGTATTTACTTGAGGTGATTGTTTGCAATGACATGTGTGTGTGCGCAGGTGGGGAATGTACGTAGGAGAATTATCTCTTGGGCATTGCTCGCCTTGTTGGGGGATCACTATTTTAGGTCGGAGAGTGTACGGGAGGACGGCTCACTAGAGCTGCAGCTTTTAGAAGAAAGCCGGGTTGTGGCTTGGTGATCGTTTTGTAGAACATGTATTAAAACTTTTAAATTTTGATATATGTTTTGGTTAAGAGTATTATAAACACTCTTTAACTATTAGTAAATAGTTGATGTAATTTTGTAGTATTGATGCATAGATGACCATTTTACTAGCACATGGACTAGTGTGGTCGTTGTTAATTGTTGAGACAAGTTTTGTACTTTGGTGAGCTCTGTACAAGGAGACTCTTCCCAGTTTTAGTGAGTGGTGTCGGTACGAGCATCCCACGAGTATTCGAGGTTGACGGGTTGTCAACGGACCCGGAAATGGGAAGGCGTCACGGGGCGGCCTTAGCTTAGGAAACGACTCTTGCCAAAACGGTTTATAATCGAGAAAGATGTTCGTGACGCCATTTGTAGAGCTTGGGTTTATGTTTCCACGGGAGGTTCAGCGAGACATTTTGCTTGATATTGCGATAGTATTATGTCTCACGATCTCAGAAAAAAGAGGGCATAGGAGAGAGAATAAGTACATTGGATTTTTACTATACAAGCAAGTCCAGTTGTTTTAAAACACTAAATGGGTTCACACGGACTTGAACAAGATTCATGGAGGCCCAAATGGCTATCAAGTATTCTAAGGTTTGTACTCTATAAATAGAGAAAGATAATACAACCCTAGATTTGGAAAAAATCTAAATCAGTTTTAGAAAATAGCAAGAGAAAAAGAAATCATTTCTTAATGATTCAAGCGCCCACACGCTGCTCCATCACCTTGAGGATAGTTTGGAAGATTTGCAGTTCTTGTGTACATACTTCTCTGCAAGTCGCAATTACGATCATTTGGTTTTATTAGTTTAGTAATTAAATTGAATATTCTAAATCACATGATGATTCTTGCTTCCGCATATTATTCCTGACTAATTATCATAGCCTTCTGGCAGTTAAATTTTCCAATTTAGGTCTAATCATTTATGGCCCGGTATTTGATTAACGCGTGTAGCTACCTAAGGTTTTCTATATTTGTTGATTCTCATGTTTGCATATTTAATATGATTTTTGTTTATGGATGGTTGCACTGATAATTATGGTTTGCCGCGTCCATGGTAGAGTTTTACATTAGTATTTCATCGGTTTGTAACAAGGGGCTAATCATAAGATTAGGTTTCCTTCTTGATTTATTTTTTCCATCATCTAGAATTCTTGTACACCCTTTTATTAGGGTATAGGATTATTTTTTGTAAAATTTTGAAGACTAATGAAGAACAGAAGCGAAGAAGAAGAACGTGAGAACCTTTGTGTACCACCTTGAGAATGGCTTGCATTCTTTGCGGAGGCTACAACATCCAAATCACAAGCGACCACTAGGAGGTTAGACGCGAAGAAACGGCTATCGAGACAAATTTACGGTCGAACAGTGTAGAGACGCGCCACAAGCCCATTGGCGATGGGCTTAGCGGCGCCTAAAACACTCGAGCCACGGGTGAGGCGCGTGGAGGGGTTTAGGCTGCCGGTTGCGGACTTCCTCCTCCATACGTTAAGCTCTATGAGGTGAAAGCTCAGTTCGGGTGCGGAGACACGTATGATGGCTTTGTGACTAGAGGTTTCATGTTGTTGTGTGTTTAGGTTTTGGGTTTTGCTAGATCCTCTTCAATTTTAGACCTCCCGTACGGAGTAAATTGAACCCCGAATGGATGTTGGACCAAAGGCTGGGCGGGATATGTGATGGAGCTCAAGTGTTATTGGGCGTGTTTTTTCTTTTATTAGGAAAATTATGGATTGGGGCTTTTATATTTATCATATATTATTTTTTTATTCATGGATGATTAAATTATATTTGGTAACATGCTTTAGTTGTGATAACATGACATATAGACTAGGTGGTGCCATATTGTCTTGCATCAATGATATACATGTGCATAATTAAATTTTGATTTTTTTAAATCTAGATAAATATAATTATGAAAAATCCTTTAATTTTTGTGGGTCCAAATAATAAAATGGTCATGTAAAGCCCCATCGGATAATCATGATCGGGTTTTATTGGATTGGACCTAAATAATTACAAAATATCTGTTAGATTTGGCTTGAGTCCATCATAAACAACTCTTAGAGATTAAGAGAATTTTAAAATTAAACAAGTTCAAAACTTCACATAATTTTATTAACCTCCCAACGAGGCTCTAATAATATTATGGGCCATATGAACAATGCTTGAAATGAAAGTGTATTATCTAGGAAGGTTTTATCTAAGAGAGATTGGGACAGTAGTCAGGTAGTGACCCCGATTTTTGGGACTGACTTGTGGATACTATTCATTTTATGATCATGTTTTAGTTTGTTATAAATGTTTTGCCTGTGAGCATTTGTGGAAACTAAATTATTGTTCCACAATAAACAGCAAATATAATTTTGTTTTGGATTTACTAAATATATGTTTATTGTATAATACTCTGAGGAGTTAATATTAGTATTACTGTATAAATTTTTTTTCTTCATAAAATGGCATCTCCAGGCCTCTGTATGATTTTGAATCAAAAACCACTTGATGGAAATAACTTTGAAGGTGAAGCAAACTTATACATCATTACGGATTATGAGAAAATCAATTTTGTCTGGATACCCTAAGCGGTATCCGGAAGAATTGGTGCTAATGGTGTAACAAAAACAAAACATACTTGGGAGAATCTGAACACTTTGCTTGGTGTTATATTCTTGTATTGTAGGTCATTGGAAACCCAAATAACACCTCTACAAACAGTGGAGTAGAAATGTACGGACTCTCGAAGGGATCTTTGCTAAGAAATCTTAACCAGAGACAAACTACTATCAGCGATTTGATTAACGCACACGATATGACTAGTGGGCGTGTGAAGGATCATTGTTTGGCAATGATTTCACATATCAATCGGCGGAAGTGATGAAATGAAACTTCAAAGGAGATGAAGATAGATCTCATCTTGCAATCCACTTTGCCTAAACATTTCAATCGGTTCAAAGTCAATTCTAACATGTATAAAGATGGATCGACTGCATTTCAATTAATGCATAAAGCAAGAGTCTTGCAGAATAGTCACCTCAAGAGCAGGCGGTATCAATTTCTGGAGGTTACGCCAAACCCTAAAGGAAACCTAAGAGGTGGAAACAAGAACGAAAAAGAAGCGGTGATACCGATTGCAAAGTGGACGTAATGAAGAAGCGAGAAAGGCGAGTGCTTGATGTGAACGAGAAAGGACACTAGAAACGAGGGTACTTGAGGCCACCAAAAAGCGGTATGGGTGATTTACTTGTTGTTAAGGCTTGTTTAGTGGAGAATTTTAATGATAAATGGATCATTGATTTAGGACCCACTAATCATGTTTGTTACTCTTTGCAATGGTTCAAACATAGCACGTTTATTAAAGAAGGACAAATATACTTGAAACTTGGGAACGAGGGTAATCTACGCCAAAGGCCATAGGACCAGTTGTTTATTTTTGAGAATAATAGGACTTTATGTTTAGAAGATTGTTTTATTTGCTCACGGTTCAAAGAGAAATTTGGTTTATGTCGGTTGTTTAGTTGAACACGGTTTGGCGGTCTGATTTAATTCCTCGTTTCAATAAAAGTAAATCTTCTTTTATTTGTTTGTTGATCTTATGAATAATCTTTATTTTTTTAAGTCCCTTGTCCTATATAGTATAAATGCCATTTAAATTGTTGAAAATGAACATAATCACTTGCGAGAAAAGGAAAGTATCAAATAAAACTTACCTTTGACATTTGCGATTAAGGTGTAATGAAAATCTAATAGGATACATGGTTTTGAGTGAAAAGAATTAGGTTTTAAATTCCTAAATTTGAACTTAATGTGAATCTTGTTTGGAAGGTAAAATGACCAGAGGCCCTTCAAGGCCAAAGGATACTCCAAACCAAACTATTATGGAATTGATACATCTTGATGTATGTAGCTGATAAATGTTCAAGCAGAGGTGGGTATGAGTATTTTGTCACTTTCTGGATGACTACTCAAGATGGTTTTTGTTTACCTAATGTAAAAGTTTGAAACTTTTGATAGATTTCGAGAATGTCATAATTTGAGGTAGAAAAGCAATTAGGTGTCCATATCAAACGACCCCGATCGGCGGGCGGTGAATACCTATCATGAGGTTTAAGTTTTACTTAACTCCCGAGAGGGGATAGTTCTGGCCCAATCGGCCCTTGAACACTACCTCGACAAAATGGGTTACGAAGGGAGAAATAGAACTCTCCCTGGGCATGGTGAGGATAGTGCTTAGTTATTCATCTCTACATATCGTTTTGAAAGGTTGCCTTAGAGGCTGCTACATACTTGTGAACTTGATTCCTTAAGAAGTCGGTTTCTAGGACACCTTTGAATTGATTGTGGAACGGTATGACCTAGTTTAAACCATATTCGTATTTGGGGTGCTCGGCACATGTCTTGAGAAAGGAACCACATAAGTTGGAATCTCGTACTGATGTATGTTTGTTTATTGGATACCCTAAAGGAGCGAGGTGGACTTTTTTATAGTTCTCGGAGGAAAGAAAGTTATATAGTGAGCACTAACGCAAAGTTCTTCGAGGAGACTAACCTGGCTCAATTTCAAGCCCAGTAAGGTAATTCTTAAGGAGTTTATTTCATTTCGAAGTCGCCTAACCACTGAATTTGGACCACATGTTGCCATTGTTTCCCGGTGCGTGTTCAACAAGGAAAATGAAAATATACTTTCGAGGTGAACAAGCGCGAGTGGAACGATAGTAGTTCTGGAGTAGATACTCTAGCAAGTGGAACCCGGAAACGACCGAAAATCAAATTCAAAATGATACGAGAGGATCTTCACCTGTAGAACCAGCAACCCGATTAGAGCTTAGTAATGGGAGAAACGACCATAAATATCAGAGATATCTCTTGTTGAAGCAAATCATCACTAAAGATATAACCATTGATATGAAGAGGATCAGTAAATTACAAAGAAGCCTTAGAGGATGTTGTTGATGCATAGTGGCTCAAAGCCATGGGCCAGTGAGATGGAGTCCCATGTATTCTAACTCGATCCCACGGTCTCTTGTAGGAGTACCCGAGGGTAAAAAACCTATAGGGTGTAAGTGAGATCTCTGAGAGAAAAGAGCATTAGATGGGAAGGTAAAACCTTGAAGCTAGATTGGTGGCAAGGTTATACCACCCAAAAGATGGGATAGATTATGAAACCTTTTTCGCGGTAGCCATGCTTAAATCCATCGGATTCTTTAGTTGTAGGCTGAGTCGGATTACGAGATTTGGCGAGATGGATGCTCCGAAACAACATTTTTAAATGGCGATTTAGAGAGGACTGCCTACGTCGGCAACGAGAAGGGTTCATAGCTAGAGGCGAGAACCACGTGGCATGTAAGTTGCGAAAGGTCCATTTATGGACTAAAGCGACATCTAGAACATGGAACATTAGGTTTGATGAAGCCACATAACTACGGTTTGAGAAAAGTCACGATGAACCTTGTGTTTACAAAGGATCCAAAGGTGAAAGTAGTTTCCTACAGTGCTTCGTAGATGACATTTACTAATCAAACGACATAGAGGTGTTATCAAGTGTAAAAGGATGGCTGCAAAAGCAATTTGATATGAAAGATTTAGGAGAAGCCAACTATATTCTTGGAATCAAACTTCTACGAGACCGGAAGAATAAGGTGTTGGCATTATCTCAAGCTTTATATATAGAATATATTTAGGTTTGCTGGAAAATTCCAAGAAGGAACTTTACCGAGGCATGAGTTCATATTTCTAAGGAAGCGATCACCAAAAACCTTGGCGAAGAGCGTATGAGTAGGATGCCTTTTTGTAATGATGGTAGTCTCATGTATGCCATGTTATGTACAGTCGGATATCTTTGCACCGCGGTGAGGAATAATTTAAATCGATATCAGATCGAGAGAAGAACATTGGATTCGCGTGTTAGAGCATATTCTCAAATATCTAAGGAAAGCAAGAGATTATATGCTAGTATATTCTATTGATCTGGAAGCTGATAGTTTATCTGATTCGGATTTCGAGGATATTGATTGAAAATCCATACGGATATCTTGTTTACCTTTGAATGGTGGAGCCATTTGTTCGCGGAGGAGTGTCAAGCGACTTGGTGCTATTCATCATGAAGCTAAGTATGTATTTTGCCAAGAGCGGCGAAAAGAAGCGTATGTTTGAAGAAGTTCCTTATGGATCTTAGTGATACCAAGTCTGGTCGACCATTACCCCATTGATAATAATTAGAGTGTATCATGATCAGGCTTAAGGGCATCACGAGAAACATAAACACATATAGAGAAAGTACCATTTTGATTCGCTGAGTATCTGTGAGAGAGGAGATCTGAGTGGATTCTTAAAATAACATGGGAGGAAGATTATGAGACCATTTACAAAGACACACCACATTGAGTTTTGAAACATGTGAATTATATAGGTCATTGGAATTACGGACTTGTTTTAAGGCCAGTGGGAGTTTATTTGTGTTTTTTTTATGAGACGGATGTGTTATTATATTTTAAGGTTTTAATTTTAATCTGATATGAAATTATTCTTCATATTGTTGTGCACCTTGATATTTTTGAACAAAGTGGGATTAGTGTGAAGTATATGATCATGAATACATTCATAGAAGAACATGATCATAGGTTCATATAATTAATGAATAGATCCGCAGTCATTAAACAAGGTTGAATTGCTTTATTTAGGCGCAATATTTTATGAAATAATCATCTTGGTCGTATTATAAAATATTGGTGCAAATTATCGCTTGCATTGATAGGATCAAAGTGATTTATTTAAAAGTTCAAATTTATGTAAAAATAAATCTCAAGCTATATTCGTTATTATTTTTCTCTGATCAGATATGCAAAATGAACATTAAACGAGTTGTTCTTTGGGAGTTGAAATAGGCAGGAGATCATTTTGAGCGATATAGCCATCTTTGACTCTGATTTGGAAGTAAGACCATTTTGACACAAGATGACACATGAAATCCAGCGTGTGAGATTTTAAGCGATATCATAATATGTTTGAATTACTTGGATGTTATGAAGTCGCGGCCCGATGCATTTTATCCATTGAGCGATAAATCAAGAGAATAAATAGTGAAGTTGATTGATGAAAATCTTATCAATTAATTATTAATATTTTACAAAAGGATAAAATAATATTAATATTTAATATTATTAATCTAGAGTTCAATTCCCCAAAACTTGATGGAATAGCACCAGTTAGACATTGCTTGGCAATTATCGAGAGCCTTGATTAATGATAGTAGTAGGATCCTCAAACTAGCTGGGATAAATGGTGGAGCATGATATCCTGATTTACAAAAAAGAACTGGGACTTGTTTTTTATAAGCGAGTGGGAGATTGTTGGTTTGCTATACAAGCAAGTCGAAGTTGTTTAAAACTTTTAGTAGGTTCACACATGGTTTCAGGCCCCTAAAGGTGTAGAGGCGAATGACTATTAAGTATTCTATGGTTTTGTACTCTATAAATGGGGGAGATAATACAACCAGATCTGGAAGAATGGATAATTTTGGGAATAGCGGAGAAAAGTCATTTCTTAGTGATTCATTACCACGCTGCTCACATGCCTCGAGAGGATAGTTTAGGAAGATTTGCGGTTCTTGTGGCATACTTCTTTACCAAATCCACAAGGTCACGATCATTGGTTTATGGTTTAGTAATTAAATTGAATATTAAATCATGTGTTATGCCACTTTAGTGGATAACTTCCACCGACGGCAGAAGGTTTGTGAATGCCATAAAGAAAGACTTTGTTGATGATTATGGATGAGATGAAACAGTTTGATTCTTTGATCATTTTCTGCAGGCTAAGGATGATTGATGTGGATCTGCGGTGCGTTCAAAGAGTGTTCTGTACCGCTTCGGAGTGTTACCATATCTGACCGTCTGCATGGATGAGGATGGGGTTGAAATCTCATTTCTGAAACTCAGGATGATATTTATTCATCTAAACTGTAATGAGTTCGAAGTTGGAAGAAGATATGGAAATAAGAGGTTTTGTAAACATCTATCTTGTTGGAACATATCACGAAGATGAATATTGTCTTGGAGAAGATCCTTAAATTGATGGCGGTTCCTTTAAGTCTGTTATGTTGGATCTTCTTAGAGATCTGGATTTGTTGCTAAATCAGCGTTAGTTCAGAGAGTTGGGACGGAGGCTTATATAGAAACATCAGAGACAACGTGAGATATATTTGTTGATTCGCAGATTGGTTGACTGGTTGTTGAGAGGTTCTTTGGGAGGGGTTTGTCTTATGCCGCGAATCATAGGATTATATTATTCAAATCTTAGACATTTGGAGAATTTATGTTCAGTTTCATCTCTCTTGTTGTTATGTTCATCAAATATAATCTTTGTTCTCATTACTGCTTTTGTTAACTAGTCTTTGTTCTCATTGTTAAGTTCTGGAAAATTTCAGTTTCTTGAGTATATTTCGTTCTTGGGTTGACTTCTGGAAGACAGACTTTCATTTTCTTCCACGTTTGGCTGAACTCTTCACTAAGATGTGGGTTGCTGTCATGTTAACTGTTTCGTTTGTTGTGGAAGTTTGGTTAATGAGTCTTGACTCACAGAAGTGTTAGCCTTATATATATGTTAGATTACAGGAAGTGACTGAGACATCAGGGTGTTGGAAGCCAAAGTTTCAAACGATCCAAGAATAAACAAAGTTTGCTTAATGGGTATTTAAGTGTAAGAGAAGCTCACCCGATCTTGAGCTTTAGCAGAAGGGAAGTTGGTTAGAGGAGATGGCTTAGGAAAATTGGCTCAGCTTAGGAGCTTGATGTTACTTCGATGTTCCACTTCATATTTGAAAGTTTTTTGAGTCTATTGCTAGGTAGCTTCTCTTGATCATTAAGTTTGTCATTTTACAAGCATTCAAGAAAACATTGGTAGTACTACTTCACTTGGAATTGGATTAGTGGGAGAAGAGAAGAATGTTACTCATGATCATAACAAAACATCAGTTCTGGACTCCATACCTTTCGCACCATACCACAGCTATGAATTGGCCGTATTCGAAGTTTGAGAAGTTCTTTGAAACGGGAATTGATTTACCTCCAAACCTCCTCCGACTCAGGTTGGCCGTCTGAGTTTAGAGATGATCAATGATGATCCTAAAGAAGTTGCCTGCTTGCAGGTGTCTTGGATTGCCTCTGATGCATATCATCGGGGAAAAGATGGTATACTCTTGAAGGTTCACTGGCAGAAAGATTAAATTGTATGAGTTACACATGAATTGGGGAACTGATGGTAGAAAGGAGCAATGGGTAGTCTCAAACATGAAAGTCGGTATTGTGGAGAAATGAAAAAAGCTTCCTCATGAGTTGCCTGACTAACAAATCTTGAGAAACTTTCACTAAAAGGGTCATCATGCTGGATCAATTAAAAGTTGAAGGACAGGAAGATGGATAAATCTGCAATTAAATCATGTGCTAATAACACTGCGTAACAAAAAGGGTCTTTCCTTCCTTGATTGATTTCATCGTCTTCTACAGGTGTTTGCATTTGCATGCAAACAAATTTACGTGTTCATAGTTTCCTCCTCTGAACTATGTTTTTTTAATTCTTCTTTTTCTTCTTAATTGTATTTTCATCTCTGTTTGTTTGTTGTTTTCAAATTTGTATATTTTCTTATTTAATGTATTTGTTAATTTTGAAGTGATTTCATTTCATGATGATCAGTTGTATTGAAATAAGATGATTTATTGATATTGAGTCTCCACTTCTTGTTTTTATTGATTAATTTGTATAGATTATGCAGGGATACCATTATATAAATTTTCATTATTTTGTGAACCTAATCAAGCAGTAAAATCTTAGGAACATATATATCATGCATAAAGATTTCATCAAATTGTAGAGAAGAAGGAGTTGTAATAAAAAATGGTAATGAAGAAGGGGTATTTATATTAGATTCCACCTAAGCAGTTTACTAAATTAAACATGAATTAATTAATTTTATATATTATATATATGTACATACTTATATATATATATATATATATATATATACATATATACTATATATATATTTTATATATTTCATCTTATTTACTTTCTTTTCTCTGTGAGGACAGTGAATAAGGAGGAGACTCAGCATTTGAATAAGTTGTGAAGAAAATGACAAATGTAATTCAACTTTTTAATTGTAACATTCAAAAAAACAAATTAAATAATTCCTGGACCAAAACTGCAACAAATTTTTAATTTTTCTTCTGAACATAACTATATTTTATAGTTTATTTTATTAAACAAATGAAATTCAAATCAAGCGAATTTAGGATGATTGATTAAATAATAGAAGTAATAGTTTTCAAAAATGATTTCAAATTTAAATACTCCCATTTTAAAGGAAAATGTTTATGATATTGAAGTTTCATTTCAATAATTCAAGTCAAAAGTTAAATATTTAAATAGTAAGATGGTTTGGTTTTAGCGTCTTGTTACATTTGCTTTTAACTCTTGTGTGTTGGGTGATTCGACGGTAAAACATGGCGATATGGCAAAGACATCAAATCAAATCATGGTGGTAATATGCTCAGCTGGGTTATGCGATACAGTAGTAGCATAATTATCAAATATGTAGGCTTTAATCCGATTTATTATAGTAACTAGATGTTGTTTCCCTCTAGGGGTTTGGTGAATTTAATTATGTGTTTTCCATCAATTTATTGTTAGTTTGAATCTGAAATTTATTCTCCTTTTAAAAAAAGATTCATTGAATCATTAATGTATTTATTATTTTTAAATTTTATGATATTATTTTAAAAATTTCTTGTGATTATAAAAATTAGAAAAAAGTGAAATTGTGGTTCACATACCCATATTCATTAGATTTCTTTTGATTTTCATTTCCTCAAGGGAAATTCTTTCATAGGTTGGACTTGTGAGAAGCTGCAGGACCTATTTAGATTAAGTGTTTTTTTTAAACTGTTTTTGTAAAGAACAATTTTTTGAGAAAACCAAACCTAATTTGGTGTTTTTCTACAGCTCTTTGTATTATCCTAAATTTGGTATTTTTTTTTTTGTGTTTCTGAGAGAAAAAAAAAAAACTAAGTAAACTTTTATGTTATCTCGATTTTCCTTATTTTCCTTGTTTTTTGAGAACATAAAATTATTTCCACAAAAGCAAAGAGCAGCTATCTTATATACAGAATCTATTTGTTTTCAAAGAAATTTTCCGAAAGCAGGGCGTGACATTAAAGTTTAGAATCTTGAGAAAATCTTCATTATCATACTCATCTTCTAACATTTCTTAGCACAAATTATGAATTTGGTGCCTTTCTAAAACACTAGATCCTATGGGCTTCTAACCGAATGTATTTGTGGAATGCTATGAAGAAGTAGTAACTATTGTTTATCTTTTTGTGTATCAAATTTAAATGAAGACATTATCCTTAAAATCTTTTAGATTTGTGCTTACAACTCCAGCTCTATTGATGCAACTAACAAGATAAATTGTATCTATTAGACACTTATTTGTGTATCCTTTTAGTTTAGCTGTGAGGTCTAAAATGATAAATGATATTTGAGTTCCTCTATGGGTTTTAGAAATCTTCTTGATGTGGATGTCCCGAATCCACTAAATAATACTTAGTTTGCAATTTTTTTTTAGAAAATATCAATGCAAATATAAATAATTAGAGCGCAACGACCTGACCATGGAAATAACTTTAAAAATAAAATTTAAAAATAAAAATAGGTTATTAAACATAAGACTAGAGTTTATTTGAGTTATAATTTATTATATTTTGTGAAGAGAAAAACAAATTTATTAAGGCTCAAACTAGAATTATACATCGATGGAAACATTAAATCAAAAATCGATTAAAAGAAACCATAGGATGACAACATCGAGTTAATAGCATATTAGATTGACTCAAGAAGCCTAGACATTTGACAAGAGTGAGGAGCCTACATATTTGATATTAATATTATGATTTAGAGTGACCAGTTCAAGTTCTATAGCATATTGATGACTATTGATTTGATTTCTTGTCCCTTAATTAGATATATTATTTTGCTCATTTTGAATCGTTCTAACATAAACTGTCTTGCTGACGATAATCAGCAGCCAGAACAAATGACTTAACCACCTGCGTCGCACTAAAGGCGGCGACCTATGGCTCTGAAAACAAATGGAACTATATCTTATTGGAATAACCATTTGAAGAAGAAAATGATGGAAAGAAGAAGTGTAAAAATTAGTTTAATTTTTGATTCAAAATGACAAAAATCTTATTTACTTGAAAAGACTGGTAAGAAAAAAAGTTTAAAAAAAATGAGGCTAGAATTTAGGTTTTACCTTATTTTATAATTTATCATATAAAATAACTAAAAATAATAAACTGAAATATTTTGTATCAAATTAAAAATGAATTTTATTATAATTAAATCAAATATTTTCCCATCATATAACCAATTTATTAAAGATTTAGGCAAATAAGTAGAGAAGGATAAAAATAAAATTTGAGATATTTTTTAATGAAGTGAAGATTAAAAAAACCCACTACAATTATAACCTTTTCATCAAACTATTTTTTGATAGTGTGGCACTTTAGATTACGATGCTGTATAAAAATTAATACGGCGATACTAGAACTGCATTGGCCCCTTCCCTTCCTATACCCTTGAACCTTGTAAGCGTTGAACTCTGCCACATGAGTGAAACCGTGGACCCATGAGTACACATTTTAGTTCTACGATTTATGGCGTTTGATCGAGATTTATTTAATCTGTCGATTATCGATGATTGAATATCTTTACCATGCGATCTATAGAGCAGGTCTGGGTAATTATCAGACTTCCCTCCATAGCTAAG
Organism: Tetrastigma voinierianum; assembly: GCA_016808115.1. Taxonomy (NCBI): domain Eukaryota; kingdom Viridiplantae; phylum Streptophyta; class Magnoliopsida; order Vitales; family Vitaceae; genus Tetrastigma; species Tetrastigma voinierianum. The sequence goes on from JAEQBH010009126.1 coordinate 41,377, forward strand.
CAAGCATCCCGCCCAATTTTGTGGCCCAGCAGGGTGTCTGGGTTGACAACTACGTCAACGTGGAATACCGTGGATGTCAGATAACCGACACCATTCATGAAAAATGACAAAGTCTCAACTGTCTGGGAGCTCTTCTGATGACACACTGGGGTCCACATACGAGAGTAAATAATGGCCACTTGGGCCCTGCGCTTGACCTTTCCCAACAAACATATCAAACAGAAAATATACTACATGGTTCAAGAGTTTTATATTACTCTTAATACAAACATATATTAAAAAGTTTACAATTTCTAATATGTATTTATAAGAAAATATCAAAACCACAAGTGGGGCTTTTTCTTCTAACAACATGACCTCTGAGTGAGTGCCTTCAGATAAGCTCCTGTACTGCATAAATGGTATCCTCGACCAGGGTGAGGTAAAAATGCTTGATGAGATAATTTCCTGTGGGTTTATACACAAGTGCACGTAAAAGCGCAGAGCAATCGCATTCAAGCAATTTCATGAACATCTTTCGAGATGTCTATACTGATCCATGTCTCGAGTCCTCACAGGACTCCTCCTGTATGCCTAAGTGAGATCGAGTAAAATCATGATTTTGAAACAAAGCTTTTTGTTCTTGAAAACTTACTATAATTGGTAAAAATATTGGATTACCCTCAGAAGTAATTTAGGCTGCTCAAAGCAGTCCTTGGTCCTCATCAGAAGTACATTGGAGCGTCCCTCGAGGCAATTCTTCGGGAGAAAATCTTCCTTGAAATTCCTTTCACAAACATTTTCGTTTTGTTTCATTTCATGTCATACACTTACTCTAATAAGTGCCCGAGTGCATATGGATGCATGATGCCAATTCCAACACATTCATGCTAATATATTCATATATATATTAACATAATTAAATCACATAAAACATGTTATACAAATTCACAATCAATTTCACCAAATTAGCTCACATGGGCTAATTAGCAAACACAGTAATTCATTTTGAATCACTCGACCAAACACATTTTTCACCTACCAAAGATTTGGTGTCATATTCCTTAGCAATAGTGAAACCCTCGGAGTTCTTGTTTACGACCACCTGAGCTAGGGATTTTCTCCACTCGGTTCAAACTTTTGGGGGAATGAGATTCACAGGTAAAACAAGTCTTAGAACATTCCTAACCATTTACATGGCTCTTGGCAAAGGTCGCATAAGCGGGAAAGATCCCTACCTCTTGAGGTTGGAACTCCATGAATAGGTGCCCATGCGTGGCCTCGTAGAACAACTTTACTTCTTGCTCAGTCGAGGAATGAAGTGTCCAGTCAGTAGGATCCTAGAGAGAAGAGTACACCTTCTCTCTACGCTATCGAAACATCCGGCCAGCTGCATCTCTTGTTCTTCCCTTGCCACGTTTGGTCTCTGTTACGAAAGAGAAGACCCTTTATTTGACTCTTTGTCTCATTATCATTAACAATTTATTTAATTCCCATCATGTCCCTTCTTCTAGATTTTTGACACTTGGCACTATCTAGGCCGTCCATTTCCATCCTCTACTCCCATCTGACATGTGTCTGAGGTACATGTAATAGGTGACTTTGTCACATCACATGTCTCTCGAACCATGGCGCCCAAGAAACCCAGGGTCTAGTTGACAACGAATCAACCGGAATACTCGAAGGTCTGGGTAACTTGGAGCACTATTCATGAAAAATCGGGCGAGTCTCAGCATGCGGGAGATACACCCAGAAGTAAACCTGTCCCAAGCACGATCTCATGACCACATCGGGTTCATATACAGATAAAATAAATTAAGGAATGATTATCTTGCATTACACCTTAAATCACAGGGGACATTATATAGAAATGTTTTCTGTGAATAGTGTCTACGAGTGTGTTATGCCTTAGAGATACGACACTGAATTTAACTGCCATTTGACATGGCATAGATGTCTAGTCGAGGAAGCGAGGGCAGTAGAGGGGCGTCCACGAGTCTTGGTCGACACCACCGGTGTTGTTTGGCCGGGCTTTCTTTGAGGCGGTGGTGTGCATTTCTTTGGCATTACCACAGGCTAGTACGACGGAGTAGTCGGAGGTTAGGCTAGCCTCCAGGGGTTTAGCTCCAGGCTGGCATTACGGGGAGGAGATCGGAGTAGTGTGGCGGACCATTGGAGATGAGATAGTGATTAGCTCAAGTGAGCAAATTTGGGAGTTGGTTGATCAAAGAAATTAATAGGTTAATGCTTGATGTGTTAACATGATGTCATAGTTATATAGAATATAATTGTGGGTGTACGCCATTGGAAATGGAATAGTAATTAGCTCAAGTGAGCTAATTTTGGTGATGGTTGATATTGTTAAATTACATGTTGTGTGATTGCAAAAATTGAGAATATATGATATTTGATATATTGGTATACAAAATGGATTTGAAGTAGCATAATGCATTTCTGTAAAGCCGGAGTAACACAGAAATTAGGTGTGAGTGCATGACATAGATTTTCGAAAAAGCGAACATGGTTGCGAGAGAAGGAATTTCCTGAGGTGTTCAGGAGAATGGGGTTGGGAGGCCGTCCAGCGGTCGTTTGGATGAGGACATGGCTATTTGGAAATTCTCAACACATTCGCCTCGGAGGATGGTCCATATTTCTGGGCATTCGGTAGTTTATTTTTAAGAACAACGAGTTTTGTTTTGAAAATGGATTTTCTCATACATGGTTTAGGCAAGGTGTGAAGAGTCGTGAACTCGAAGAGCCACTAAGCGTGACTATTAGACATTCAAATCATTTACTTGATTGTGTTAAATTCTAGACGTGTATATGCACTTAGGTGGAGAGTAACCCATTTAGGGTGATTCCACTCTTGGGCGTGCTTCCTTTGTCGAGGAATATTTTTCGGTACGAGGGAGCGTTCGAGAAGACGGCTCATTTAGAGGCCCGATTTGAAGAAAATGGGTTGTGGCTTTTGTTGGATAATATGTATTAGAATTGTGGATTTTAATATGTATTTGTATTAGGTAATGAAATGTCGATCTTGGAATTTATTGGAACATAATTGGGTATATGTTTGATGAGTATTGATGGGGGCCCAGTGGCCACCTTTCAGTGTGTCGTGATCTGAGACATATAGATTTCAGTAGGTTGACGGAAGTAGTCACGGACCCCAGGTTTGAGCGTCATAGCTTAGGTATCAAAGCTTGGAGTAAGCGATTACTGGCGGCTCGGGTTGGGTATCCATGGTTTAGTCCCGATACTAGCTTCACGACGGTATGAGCTTAGATTCTACAGAGTACCTAGGGCTTGGGGGCTGGAAGCAGGCCACGGTCATAGAGTGTAGAACTTAGGTATATGAAAACCTAGGGATTGAGGACTTGGGCTTAGGTGTGGTCATTGAGGTATAAGAAAATCACCACTTTGTGTATGGTGTAGAGTTAGGTATGTGATTACTGGGAAATCACGAGACGAATTAGAACACTTTGCATGCATTGTGTTTTTATGATGGTGTGTATACAACATTTGTATGTTATGATTGTTTTGTGTGCTTAGTAATTAGCACATAGAGAAATTATTGGAAAAGTTTGGGTTTTATAGTGTGTAAAGCTGGAAAGAAAATAAAATAAAATAAATTTAATAAATTTATTTGGTTTTATTGGAAATAGAAAAAAATGAATGTGAAAATAATTTTCTAAGGTTTTTCTGAGTGTGTAAGCGAAGAAATTAAATAAATAAATTTTATAATTTATTAGGTGTCTTGAATGAGAAAAAAAAGTGTATATATAATTTTTTTTTTTTTTTGGGTATTTTTAGAGTAGCGGGTGTGTCAAATAAAGTGAAATAAAAAATTTTTTGAAAAATAAAATGAAATACAAAATAAAATTTTGTAAAAATAAAATTTGTTATTTAAAATGATTTAATGTGGAATGATTGTCTTTTTTCATAAATCTGAGGACATTGTATATGAGTTTTACGGTATGAATAGTGTCTCGGAAGTTTTGTACATGCCTTAGAATCTGTGACTAATTTAACTTGTCATTTGACATGTGTAATTAGTAATTAGGGCGGGGGAGCGTAGAGGCGTCAAGTGCTAGTCCAGGAACTTACGATCAGTTTGACATTGATCTTTTACGATGAGTGGATGAACGTGTGTGCATTGCTATGGCCAAGTGATCTGATGGAAGTGATCTGAAGGAGTGCGAGTAACCTCCAAAGGTTTGAGGCACATCGTCTCCCGGAGCAATACGGGAGGAGATCAGGTGGTGAGCGGACCATTGGAGATGAGATAGTGATTAGCTCCAGTGAGCAAATTTTGGGAGTTAGTTGGAGTCAAAGAAGTGTAGGTTAATGCTTGATGTGTTAACATGATGTCATAGATATATAGAATATAATTGTGGGTGTAGGCCATTGGAAATGGAATAATGATGGCTGAAGTGAGCTAATTTTGATGATAGTTGATATTGTTGAATTTGAAATGGCATGTCTCATTTCGTATCTGCGATAACTAGAAATTAGGTGTGAGTGCATGACATGAATTTTAGAAAAAAGCGAACATGGTTGCGAAGGAATTTCCGCAAGATGATTTTCGGAGAATGAAGGTTGGGAGGCAGTCCAGCGAGATCATTCGGATGAGGACCATGACTATTTGGGAAGTTCTCCAACACATTCGCCTCGGAGGTAGTCCCAGTATTTTCTGAGCATTCGGTGATTTATTTTCGAGAACAACAAGTTTTGTTTTGAAAATGGTATTTTCTCATACATGGCTTGAGCAAGTGTGAGGGTATTCAGTGAAGGACTAGAGACCTTAGAGCAGGCATTAGACATTCAAGTAGGATCACGTATTTACTTGGTGTGTGTTTAAGTGGAGCATTGCATATGCACTTAGGTGGAGTAACTCATTTAGAAATTTGATTACTCTTGGGCGATGCTTCGCCTGTGAGAATATTTTTTAAGTCGGGGAGGCGTTCGAAGGCGGCTGTTTAGAGACCGATTTGAAGAAATCGGTTGTGGCTGATGTTTTGGATAATATAATATTAGGGTGTAGATTTTAATATGTATTTGTATTAAGGTAATGAAATAACTCTTGGAATATTGGAACTATAGTTGGGTATATGTTTGATGGTATTGATCAGGGACTAGTGGCCATTTTTACTTAGGTACATACATATGTGATGCGAGACATATGGAACTCTCCCGTGGGTTGTGGGTAGTCAGCGGACCCAGTTTCGGGCGTTATAAACTAGTTGTACGACACCCAGGCACCGGTGCCTCAGCGCGTGAAGTCAGGCCCATCTCGGGGTCGACAGAGTCGTGTGTTAAATTCAGAGACGATTCCAACGGTGAAATCTATTTTGTCATCCGAGATCTAGAAAAATTTTGTATTTTTACCGAAATGACTAATTTGCCATTTTTCCGAAAATTGGAATTTTCTCGGGTCTTACAAATTTCTTTTCTCTAAAAATGAATCGTGATATGGAAAGTTATGCTACAGAAATAATTATAAAACAATATTTTAATAGGAGGTAAGCTTTGATAGTGTCACATGTCTATGCACGATCAAGTCTAATGCTTAAAGGGGAATTTAATGTAACGTGATCAAATCATATCCATAATCCAATTTTAAGAATGGTTGACGTACTAATTAATAAGATGTAGCTCAAGTGGGTCCCTCTCTTTCGAAATCCTACCCATCCTTCTTTCTCTTCTCTTGTTCAAACCCTTGTTTGCTAAAGAGGAAAAGTGATTTTTCGGCCATTCTTGGCAAAAAAATCACACATTCCTTTGTTTTATTTTCTCATGTATGAGTTTTTTTCTCTTTCAATAAAGTAGTTTTCTTTCACATCCATCTGGGTTTGACTTTATTTTTTCTGTTGCGACGTGTTTTGTCATTGATATGTTAGTGTGTTTATTTGTTGGCCTGGCCCCTTAGCGTCTTTGTCGTGACTTGACTGCGGTGGGTAGTTACAATGTTCTGGCAGCTTTGCTTCTTTATATTGTAGTTTCGGGTTGGTAGTTCAGATGTCAAAGTTCGATAAGATAGAATTATCAAATCAAATTTTGTTCGTCAGTATGCTGGAATCATAGGTATTTCATACATTATTGGATTATCAAATGTATAGACCTTGAACCGATTATTTTTTCTATTAACATGGATGTTGTGTCATTCTCTAAAGTTTTTGGTGTTGGTCAAAATACACACAGTAAACAGAGATTATATAAATTACAAAAATATAAGCACCATAATATAGGAATGTTAGCAGTTCTAATTAAAATCAATAAATAAAATGAAATTAAGATTAATAACAACTTTATTAAGCTTGAATATGAATCTGAGTATGATTTGGGGCTGTGAAACACGGTTTCCTTAAAGCAGAATTAAGCTCCACACACGGTGCTTGTGTCGGTGGAGTCAACTATCTCCCGGGATACAACAGTGCTTGAAATTTACGGAAATTGCACCCCAAAAATCCTATACCAATGAACCTAAGAAAGCCTTCACTCTATCACCAAAATTATCCCACTATTTTTTCTAGGAAAATTTTTTTTTTATAGCCAAAATTGTAACGTTACATATTTATTACAATTTATTCACACTAAAAAAAAACCGTTACATATTTATTACAATTTATTCACACTAAAAAAACGTTACATATTTATTACAATTTATTCACAAAAAAAAAAAAAACATTACTAAACGTTTAAAATTCCAACAATCCCCGCTTGAATGAATTGTCGAATCTGAGGCTACGACCTTGGTAATAGAGACTCTGCCCCGGTGAGCACATAGGATGGAAGTAGTTTATCCTTTGAACCTTCCTTATGAGAATATATTTACTTCTTGACTAAGGTAGACACGATGTCCTTGAACCTCTGTCGTTTATGTAAGAGATGATATAGCCTTCTACAGAGGACTCTTCCACTGGCATTCTTCAGGTTCTGTTATGTCAGGTTTTTAGTAGTGGATAACACGGATTACGCAAGAGTTTCTAAGAGATTGTGCCCTATGATTCTCACTTTAGGCAGCCTATTCTCTCTCTCACACCAATTTGATTTTTTAATATAGGTACTCTCGATACTCCTTCGGTTCAGGCACATTAGAATCATTAAAGCCTTAGCTTAACCTCATCTCTAATATATATCTTTGTTTCATCACTTAGGAATGGACGGAGGTTAAAACCCCCGCAGTGATCAAACCGGAGTCTTTGATTTAGTTGTCCCTTTGAACTAGATGAGGATCCGGTCGATTAGGTAGGGTTTCCATGTATTGGCTCTTCATTTTTATGGGCTTTAGTCCCATTCCCCTCGATGACTTCTCAACTAATTCTCTATTTAACCCTTTGGTTAGCGGATCCGCAATATTATCCTTTGACTTTACATAGTCAACAGAGATAACTCCAGTTGAGATTAGTTGCCTAATGGTGTTGTGTCTCCGACGTATGTGTCTAGACTTACCATTATACATCACATTTTGCGCTCTGCACATTGGCGTGACTATCCTTGATGGATAGATATAATTTATGCAGGCTTTGGCCACAGGAATATCCTCGAAATTGCGTAACCATTAAACTCTTCACCACATTTATCGAAAGCAATGAATTCGATTCCTGGTGGATCGAAATTTATTACAGTTTGTTTGAGGACTTCCGTAGAGTGCACTTTTCTTTGGTGACATATCCCTTTAGTGACCGGTTCACATCAATATCAGGTTGGCATCTTTGTATCCTTCCAATACAATTGGATATCTTGTGTAGTACAATCCATAATCACGAGGTATATTTGTAAGTATCTTAATACTCTTACAGTTCCTTTCGATGATCACCATTTGGATTTTCGTGTATCTACTCGGTTTACTAACCAGCCAGCTATGCTCGGTCTTGTCTGACTCATCAAGTACATTGGGCTCCAGTCACCTAGAATACTCTAACTGAGATACACTTTCTCCTCTATTTTTTGACATATGAAGATTTACATCTATAGGTGTCTGTTGACAGACCAAGAACACACACAAATTTATGACACTATTACCAAAGGACTATGACTAGTCGACCAGCCTTCATAAAACTTGTTGTGGACGAGAACACACACAAATTTATGACACTATTACCCAAGGACTATGACTAATCCCCGGCAACCTTGCCATAAAACTTGTTGAAATTATAATATGTAAACCAAAAATATCCTAGAGTAAGTCATTTTCAAAGTTTGGTTTTGATCTGCTATTCTGCAAGTGCACAGGTCGACAAGTAATAAAATGGATTTAAGTCGGTCTTGATCCACACAGGGGATCTCAAAAATTTTAAATCAACTGCAGGCTACTCAATTTCCATACTATTTGGAACACTAAATGATAGTAAGATCCGGCATTAGGTCTTTGGAAAATTAAATGAAAATAGGAATATATTTGAATTGAACAATATACTTGAATGTAAAGAATAAAGATATATATAATAGTGAGGGAAATGAATAAGAAATTGAATAATAATCGTTTAAGGCACATTAAGATCCAATCTTGTGTGAAGAGAATCAATTCCTGCTTTACCAACTTGTAAAATTTTCTTGTAATTCGGTTTGAATCTGTCCTGGCGTTAATAGTTAAATTTGGATTTCTCACACTCACATTTCATTACTCCCAATTTTGACATAGTTCTCTAAGTCTGAGGAATTAGATAACTACTTTTAACGGACATCCTAATTAAAGTATTTTTCTTTTGCAATACTTCCTTGCATTTTATGGTACACATAAACCTTAGCTCCCGAGTTATGGTGTTCGAGCAAGGATATCTGACTTCGAGTTACTCGTCCTCGAATTAGAGATGGATCCACCCTCTCCTTGATTAGATCTCGGCCCAACAGGTTAGCCTCACTATCAGAATGGAATTGAACTCTTTGTTTGTTTAATTGGATAACTCGATTCATTTCGAACTTGATTTCATGAGAAAGAGGATGCTTATCCAAGTAAACTCTGAGCTCATGATAGAATAGAAATAGAGTTTAATGTTACTTTTTAGAGATGTTTGTAAATAGAGATATGTCTGCATGTGCATAGAGGAAGGACATATCAAGCAGGAAATAAGAACAATAGAAACAAATCTTAGGCGAATTAAAAGCAAGCGATATTGAGATCAAAACTTTAAACCCATAATGAAATAAATTCATAGTAGAAATTCGCAATTTAACAGGAATAACGAGTAGGAAAGATAAATTCGCAGCATTCTATACTGTGGTGGGTTCTAATTACTTGAATTGCGCTACGGCATTCCTCTGATCCATAAAATGCGCATTACGAAATGGATGGCAAGATTCGAATTTATACGAACTTCAGATTCAGGGTAGTAATTTGAAAAGAATTGAATTCGAGTATTAAACTAACCGCCCAAAAGCGATTACATCCGTTCAGAAAATAAAATAAAAATAGAACGAACAATCTAATCTAATCTCTAATTATCAACATCGAAGAAAAATAAAAGAAAAGAAAAGAAAAGAAAGAAAAACTAAAAATGAGCCTTGTGCTCAGGACTCTCGTTTGTAGCGCGGTACAGCTGTGAAATTGGACCATTAGCGTGTTATCAGGGTTCCTCGGTTGGGCCCTAATCGATGTAACTTTGGTGTGGGTTTGTTATCAGGCCCGGAAGTCAACTGTCAGTCGCGACCCATTTCCTTATCGTGACATCGCCGATGCTCAGCGACTGATATCGCGTCGCGACATCGACACTCTATGTAACGCGGTTGGTCATTCGTATCGCGACATCAACATCTTATCTGAGCATCTTCTCGCGTCTTTGCGAGGAACATTTGTTCTTTCTGGCGTCGCGGCGTCGATATCTGTCAGCGACCTCATTTCGGTTCTGCAGATCTTTCAACTGGTTGCTTTTGGTGTCGCGACATCAATATCTTGTCGCGACATCTAGTCACGCCCTTTGCAATTGGCGCTCGCCTGCGTGCCAGCGACTTGATCATTAGCGACATCGACCCCATCCTTTAGTTTTAACGTGCCGGATCTTAGCGTTTCAATCTCTTATCGTGACATCAACTAAAGATCTGAAGGTTTCAAGGCATTTTCTCGTGATGTCGACATGATGTCTTTGTCGCGACATCTTCTTAACCTCGCATGAGTCTCAGTTTCATTCTACGATGTCGCGAAGCTTGAGTAGCATCGCGACTTGATCATGACTCTGTAGCTTTGAGCTGTGGTTCTTGATGTGACTTGATCTCACGTAGCGACCTCGGCTAATTTCTTCTGAGTCTTTCTCATGAAAGCGGTTTCATGTCGCGACTTCTAACTTGTCATCAAAATATGTGACCTCTATGATGATTTGTGTAAACCCCAAAAGCTGCGTCGGTGAATCAGCCTTTCTTTTCATTTTACATACGCGATTTGGCGCACTTTATTCCATGACTACGCATTTTCCTCTTTGCTTTTCTTCTTTCGCTTCCGTCTGCTAATATGATTGGTGAGTTTTGCATAATTAATATATTAATTATTCAATTTTAGCTGAAAATCAAGCGAGAAAAATGGACTAAAGGAGATGACTTTTTTCCAAGCTCATCAAACTCCCCCAAACTTAAAATTTTCCTTGTCCTCAGAAACAAAGAAAAGATTGTTTTTAATCCTCGAACAAAGGACATTCTGTTTTACATTTTGAGTTTTCATTATTCCCTATTTCTGATCTGGAATTAACAAAATATATTATTATTTCAAATTTCAGTCTCTGTACAAAGCAAAGCATGGTATACTTCTATCCACAAAAATTTCTTGACAAGCTAATGTATTAGCCGGTTTATTATCAAATCTGCAGTTCTCGTGTGTGTGCGGTCGTGGAGTCCTTCCTCGACTTTGACTTAGATTTAGTAAATCTTAAGGTTTTTCTTAAGCATTTTATTGAAGTCCCATAAGCTTGTTTTTCTTATTGATCTCAGCTCAATGTAGGTAACTGACCTTGAAATCAACGAGGTCTTCGAGCTTGTAATATTAGGCTTAGGTAATTGGGTAGATATAAATGTAAATTTAGGTTGTAAATTGCGGACCCTTTTCTCTCTTCTTCTGCCCCTTCTTCCTTATAGTTTCTACAAATAACTCCTAGCTTCATGTTTGGGACATCCCTTGATCTTTTCAATTGGAAGCCTTGTACTTTATTTTCACTTGTAATTTCAGGAATTTTTCCTTTGTTTGTATCGCCATTTAAGGATAGTGCAATGTTTAACTTTTTAGGCTTTCTGCCTCTTAGCGAACTTTGGGTTATTAACTCCCATACAAGATGGCATTAGGGTACTAGGTGTTGAAGCACCCACAGAACTTAATTGTTCAAGGGGTTAGGCCACAAGATAAAACTTATCCTAGAAACCTTCTTTTCGATGCATTTTACGCTCTTGCCTTTTTCTTTCATTCCTTTTTGGGTTCCTCAATATATACTCCCCAGACTTCATTTCTTACTTCCTCCTTAGTTCTGGGTAATTATAGGTTCTTTTCTTTGGAGGGTTGATTTCTTACAGAATGGGTTGGGGTTTCCATTAGTTATTTTGAAAAATAAGCATTGGTTGATTTAAGAACTAAGATTATATGCATCAGCGGATAGGTAAAGGGATGGCTAAAATGGCTCAAACTATCAATGATGACCTCGATCATTTCTGGTAGTTGTTTCACTAAGATTTACCTCAATCAATAATCAAAAGTAAGTTCTAGAATTTGTGACTCTAAATCTGAATTTCGAAATTGTTCTAATTCTATAGCCAAAGTTTCATAGGTGTTGTTAGTGTTGTGTGTTCTTCAAGACTTGAATTCACTATCTAAAGACATTGTTTACTCAAGCATTTTTGTTCCATATTTTGACCAATTTCTCAATTTTTGCTGCTTCTATACTTCAGATTTAAGCAGGCAGTATATACCTCTAATTCAGGTTTCTTTATTCATGATTCTATTCTTCGAACAATTTGAACGGATCGAATTATTAATTCGATTCCTAAGCGAAGAAATAAACTATCACGAAACCTGAGCAATTCATGATCAGCAGTTGTAATTCATGAAATTTTATTTCAAATATCAAAAGGACTTGATATTGCTGCTGTTTACAAACATTTTTCGCAGTTCGAGAAAAAAAGCTACGAAAATTTTCTGCTCTAAAATCTATCTCTTCTCCAGGAAGTTTGCATTTCCTTCCAAAGTTTGGCTCACACGGACGCGAATCGAATATGGCTTGGTCGGCCTTTAACAAGGTTGTTATTTGACAAATTGGAGGGTAAGCTTCACCTTTTCTTTGGGCTTCTTGGTTGATGGATTCTAACTGATGCATATTCCCGCTTCATATTAGTTCTCTGGATGAAACCACGTTTTTATGGAACAAGCGATTAGGGCCGGTTTGTTTCCAACTCCCTCATTCATAAAGCAGTGTTTTCACCCCTCGGGCGCTCCTTTCCTCTCATTCACCTTCCTTCATTCTTTCTTCTTGTTTCTAATTCTTTGTTCTTTATCCCTTTTATAGTGAGGTGTGTCTCTTGGGAAGAACAAAGTCATTCTCAATTCCTTCATTTTCTATGGGAAGATTAAATGAGATTCATCGTTATGTCCTTCACTACTTTTTGTATTTCAATCCAGTTTCGGTTTCTGGAGAATTTGGAGCGTTTTCTTGATGCCTTAATTCTCCTCGATTATGCCCAGGCGAGAATATTCCTGCAGTTGATTAAATCAAAAGATGGATTTACATTTACGTATTTATTACTATTTATTCTATATCATCGAAAAGTTGGAGGCTGAATTATAGTTCCATGGACTGACCCGAGACCGAGACAGGTTCCGATGTGAGGACATTATCCATGAAGACGATGCATTCTGTTGGTGTTTAAATCAAAACATTGTTTCTTGGATGTCATGACTTGACTTTTATGTGTGACCTTAAATCTAAGTCCTGACGGGAATATTCGCTATTCTTAAATTACTAATGATGACTAAATTTTGTCTTTGACTTTCTTTTCCACTATTATTCTTCACACTCCCATTCTTGGTTAACCCTCATGAACAGTGTTGTGTCCAGTCTAAACGATCGGTCCCCAATTTTGTGATATCTCGGTTGTCGATGTCACTCAAACAACCACAACTTTCCGATTTTATTTTTATCATGCGAGGAAATTGACAATTTCTGTATTCCTGTATTCAATAGTTAAGCATTCATGCAAGATAAAAATAAATTCCCCGAACTTACAATCATGCTACTTCAAATATAAAATCCTAACCATTATTTCAATTAATCTGATTAAAATAAGAGTAGGGGAAAAGTGAAAACTCCCTTTTTTTGTTTTTTTTTGTTCCCTCATCATCATGTAATTTCGGCTTTCCTCATCGATTTTAGAGTTCTTTCTTACAATGCAATCTTCATTCTTTCCACGACTACGCCGTTTTAGCTTTTAGTTGGACTTCCTTTCATTCGACTAATGTGTTATCCGGCTTAGCCTCCTATGGGCACGGCTGTCCTGCGTCTTTTCTCTCTTGACTCTGCTTGTTTCCTCACTGAAAATTCAAATGAGTTAATGTTGTATTCGAAAGATCTTTCTGTCGACATACATGTTCTCGCTCCCCGTATTTGGAATTAATGTTTCCTTCTTTGTTGAGATAGAGTGATGGGGTAAGGAATTTGCTGAAATAAATCTCATCGACTCCTTCATTGTGTTAGCAGTTCATATGGTAGGGCGTCGGAGCCATGTTCTGCGACCATATCTAAGTAAAGAGAATCACGAAGACAATTGCCAGTGAATAATACGGCTGCACCTTAATTAGTTCAATTGAATTTTGCTATTCTCGAAATCGCCCCGAGTGTTCATTGGGATTTTCGATTGGAATAGCCGGTAGAATTGGTTGCATTGGACCATGGTTATGTCGATCTTTGGTTGAGCTCCAAATCATCGACATTGATTCTTGTTCATTGCTAAATATTTATTGTGGATGAATGAATTCCGCCAAATTCTCCATAGTGTCATGCTCGGCCCAGGGTCTTTTCTTTTGCACATTCAAAGAGTTTGTCTACACCCGTCTCATCCTTTATCATCATGGGTACATGTAAAAATTTGTCTTCTGAAATCAAAGTACACTTTCGGATCCATAGGATTAGCCTAATCAACAAACATTTTCAATATGGTTTTGTTAAAGTCGAGTAGTCTTGCCGAAACATATTTTTGTTCTTTTTCTTTTAAAAATGTCGAGTGGTATATCTATTCTTTTCATTACGAATATTGATTTATTAAATTCTTTTCGATCCGTGACGGCCTTGTAAAAACTTGTTGGCGGACCCGAAGACACACCTGGAATTTATGACCGCTAGTGCAAAGGACTATGACTAATCCGACAGCGGCATGCATAAAACATTGACGGACGAGAACACACCTGAATTTATGACCTGCCCAGCCACGAAGAGTATGACTAATCCCCGGCGGCGAACCATAAAACTTGTTTGACGGACGAGAACACACACAAATTTATGACACTATTACGAAGTATGGCTAATCCGGCGGCGCCATAAAACTTGTTGTGGACGAGAACACACACAAATTGCCAATATTGTACGGTATGGTAATCCTGGCCCGGCCTTGCCATAAAACTTGTTGAAATTATAATGTAAACCAAAAATATCCTAGGTAAGTCATTTTCAAAGTTTGGTTTGATGCTATTACAAATTTTTAATTCGTAGTAATAAAATGGATTTAAGTCGGTCTCGATCCCACGGGGATCTCGAATTTTAAAATAAAGCACGACCTGATTTCCATACTATTTGGAACACTAAATGATAGTAAGATCGGCGTAAAGTGGAAAATTAAATAGAAAATAGAAATCATTAGATTGAACAATATACTTGAATGTAAAGAATAAAGATATATAATAGTGAAATGAATAGAAATTCTTGAATAATAATCGTTTAGAGCACATTAAGATCATGCTATTGTGAAGAATCAATTCCTATTTTGTCAACATGGAATTTTCTTGTGAATTTCAATTTTGATCTGTCAGCGTTAATAGTTGTTTGGATTTCTCACACTTCACATTTCATTATCTAATTTTGACATGATTCTCACGAATACGGGGAATTAGATAACTACTTTTAACGGGGACATCCACAATTCTGGTATTTTTCTTTTGCAATACCATACCCATTTTATGGGTACATGGCATAGCTCCAGTTATCGAGTGTGTGGATATACAGCTACTGATTACTCGTCCTCAAATTCGAATGGATCACCCTCTCCTTGATTAGATCTCAGCTAACTGCAGGATTGGCCTCGTATCAAGATGGAGGTAGACCTTTGTTTGTTTAATTGGATAACTCGTTGTTCGGCTGAACTTGGTTCAAGCGAGAGAGGATGTATCAAGTAAACTCTAACCTGATAGATCAAAAATAAGCGAGGTTAATATACCTTTTAAAGGGGGTATTTCATAGCTCAGGGAATGTCATCTACGTGACTGTCACTGAAGGACATCATGAAATAAGAGCAATGAAGCGAATCCAGGCGGGTAAGCCAGGCGTATTGGGATCAACTTTGACCATAGAAAATAAGTTCATATAAAAATTTGAAATTATGATTTCTTTGGAAATAAATTAGGAAAGATAAATTAAACAATAGCATTCATATAATGGAAGGCTGGGTTCACTAAATTCTTGGTCTGCAGCTACAGCGTTCATCGATCATACAGAATCTTGCATTCTGGCTTGGATAAGCGAATTCGAATTTATGTGCGAACTTCAACGTTTGGTGGTAATTTGAGAAAAGTGGAAATTCGATGTGGTAGAGCTGCGCAGCGATTACATCCATTCCGGAAAATGTCACAAATAAAAATAGAGCGGTGATCTAATCATTCTACGGTATCAACGTGAAGAAAATAAAAGAAAAGAAAGAAAGAAAGAAAGAAGAGCTAAAATACAGGCCTTGGTATCCGGACCTCTACGTTTGTGGCGCCAAGTTGCTTTAATGAAACTGGATATTCAACGTATTCTCGGGTTCCTCGGGTTGGGCCTAATCTGATGTACAGCTTTGTGGTGTGGGTTTGGAGTATCGAGGACTGATCCTTTGATGATCGCGACTTAGGTTTCATATGTCGTGACATCATCGATGTCGCGACTTCACTCTCACGTCGCGACATCAACTTACTCTATGTAATGCCTTGATTTGGTCGACATTCATGATGTAGACATCAACATCTTGTCGCGACATCTTCTCACGTCTTTGCAGGTTTCATTTGTTCTTTCCTGACGTCGCGACGTCGATATCTTGTCGCGACCTCAGCTCAGTTCTCTGGATCTTTCAACTGGTTGCTTTTGGTGTCGCGACATCAATATCTTGTCGCGACATACAATTCGCGCCCTTGCAAATTCTTGCTCCTTCTGCCCGGTATCGCGACTTGATCGCGTCGCGACATCGGCTTAAATCCTTCCAGTTTTTAACTTATGCTTGGATGTCGCGACTTCAATCAGCAAGTGGCGTCAAGCTAAGATCTGAAGGTTTCCATTGTTTTCTCATGATGTGACATCAATGTCTTCTCCTTGACATCTATACCTCCACAAGTCTCATTTGTTTCGATGTGCGACTTGAGTAACTTTAGCCAGCGACTTGATTGACTACGTAACTTTGAAGCGTGGACGGTTCTTGATCATCGCGACCAGTCTGCGTCGCGAGCACCGGCTCATTTCTTTCTGGTCTTTCTCATGACGAGTTTCATAGCCAGGCTTCTATAACTTGTCATCACGTATCGACCTCTTGGTAGTTTGTGTAAACCCAACTACGTCAGTGAAGAATGACCCTTTCTTTTCATTTACTCATGATTGTGCACTTTTATTCCATGACTGCATTTTCTCTTTGCTTTTCTTCTTTCTTCCATTCTACGCTAATATGATTGGTGAGTTTTGCATAGTGCAGCATATTAATTATTCAATTTTAAGCGAAAATCAAACGGAAAAATGGACTAAAGAGATGACTTTTCATTTCCTTGAATTATCTAGCCACAAGAATCATCGTTCTTGCAGACTATCAGTATTTTATCACATATTCTTGATTGACTAAGAACTAGTCATCAGGGTCTCAAGATTTTACCCTTAAAATCACATCAATGAGTCCAAGTATCTTTCATATCAAACCTTGTTGCTTAACACATAAGCTTTGGTAGATTTGATCCATTTCATCGTCACTACCAACAATGAGCATGTCGTCAGCATAGGACTCAAAAATGGCCATAGCCATTCTCATTTATGACATATATTCATTTATCACACTCATTGATTTTAAGCCCATTGTGAAGCCTAAACTATCAGGCTTTTGATGTTTTGGTCACTTTGTTGAGGCCATATAGGGACTTTACTAACTGCAGGCTTTCTTTTCTTGTCCTGGAGCTGCAAAACCCTCGGGTTGCTCCATTAGATCTCCTCATCTAGATCTCCATTAAAAGCGAATCTTCATCCAGTGATGTATTTAATTCTATCTTGTGACGATGCAAATACCATTAATGTCAGTTGTTACAAATCAGGAGAATAATATCAAAATGTCAGACCTTCCTTTTGTTTGTAACCTTTATTTACAAGTCTTGCCTTGTACTTATCAGTGTTCCATCGGTTTTCATTTCTTTGAAATCCGCATACCCCTAGTATTAGTTTTCTACTGGGAGGAAGGTCCGCTGTAGTTCCCACGTGGTTGAGAGATGGGAATCAATTTCACTTTTATTAACTTGCAAAAGAGCCTTAAAAAGTTCCTTCCTTTATAGCTATAGAGTTCCTCTCACGGCCCATATAAATTGAGAAAATGCGGACCAAATGATTTTGTCCTTGTTTCTTTTCTTTGCCTCGAGGTTAAGTAACTAAACTCTTATTGTATTTCTTGTTCTTGATCCACATTTATCTCATTCCATAGTCCCGAATGTTAGCTTGGAACTTGAACCTCTTGAACTTACATGGAAAAACGTGTTCATGGCGCATTCCTTGATTCCATAATCGTATTCTTGTGTATAAGTGATTTCAGACATAACACAAAATCGATAAGCACTACTATTTTGTGCATAGCGTAGAGAATCGATCAACAGTCTTGGACTATTTTCTACCTTTAGGTGTTGGAACAACCACTTTGGCAGACACCCCATTCGTGAGTGATGTTATAGGAAGGTTGTCTTCCTTTCCAGCTCATATGGTGTCTTTTGTTCATCCTTTAGGTGCATATTTAGAAGTGGTCGTAGACAAAGGCTTCCCCATATTCTAAGGTATTTGAACTTATTGGCATTGCATTCATCATTTCTTTTAAATAATACCAGATTTTATATTCCCTCCTTTCTTAATGATTTAATTTATTTTGGTTTCTTGAATAATGAGTATTTTCTGACATTATATTGTATGTTGCTTGAATGTCAAAACAATTTGGTATATCGTTCCCAGTTTCTGACAGGAGACAATGTTTTATAACAATCTTAAGACAAATCGGACTCCACAAGAAGTTATTGTTTGGTTTGGTTGTGGACATGGAAAAAAAAAAAGGAAAAAAAGAAAAAAGGAAAACTCCTTTGGTTTGGTAATAAGCGATTTGGTTTTATTTACTGTGTGTAGGAAAAAGCCCTTCTTAACCTTGCAAGGGATCACCTGTCGACGGGGTTGAATCCGTGGCGGAATTGAGAGAGTGCGAGTGAGGATTCTTGAATAGTGATGGCACAAAGTCTCCATCACCACATTATTACGAATTTATCGGATGACAATGAACCAGTTGAGTAAGCAACGATTTGGCGGTTTATTACTTGTGGAAAAAAAAAAAAAACCAAAACTGAGGTTTTGAGGTTGTGCCTCTGTGTTGAAACAATTCTTTTGTTTCTTGGAATGAGGAAAAGTAATTGGAAAACCTTTTTTGAAGCCAACTGTTATCTTGTTTGTTGTTGGAGAAAAACAAAACCGACTAAATTGTGATTGTCTTTTGGGTTGGGACTCTTGTGAAAAGAAGAATGATCTGTAGAACTTGAATGCGTGTAAAAGATGTAATTATGTCGGGACCTAAACCTTTAGGCTATAATTAAGGATTGTATTTAGATGTATTGGAATTGAATTTCTTGAATGTTTGAGAAAAATGATCTTTGAATCAATCACGAATTATTGTATTGATTTAAAGTAAGTTATGTATATGTTTACATTAGGAATTACAATAGTATCATACGAAAATCCTCAAACGAGACGGTTGTGCAGGATCCCTGATGGAATCAGGTTTAACACTAGACAAATGTGGGGAAGGCGAATATTCATATACAGAGAATATTCAAGGTTACTTAAAGCCGATTTACTCCAATATGCATACATTGTGGCGTTGTCTGCTATTGGTAGAGCACAAAAGCATGATGTATGTATAATGGTAAGTACAGACATATCGCGTACGTAGACACAATGCAGTAAACAACGACTCTCGATTGAGATTTATCTCTGTAGATTTTGTAAAATCTAGGATGCATGGAATCATGTAAAGGTTAAACGGAGAGTTGGTTGAAAAGTCATGAAAAGGGTGGACTAAGCGAGTAAAGAATAAGTCAGAATTACGATGGATACTGACCTAGTGAAATGGAGATCAGAGATCTAGGTTGAAGGACAACCAAATTGTAAAGACTTGGTTATATCCTTTGTGGGATATTACTTATCCATTCCTATGATGGCTTGTTGATGCTCTATACGAAATAGGTTAAGCTATGCTTTTAATGATCTCTATGCTATGGGAAAGAGTAGCAGGCTGCCTCTTAATTTAAAGAGATCCTATGTAAGAAGTGAAGTGGGCTAAAGCTTCGGAGGGAATTGAATAGGGCACAATTCTATTAAATATACTTAGAGACAGGGCAACCGAGGCTTCAGATGATAAGACGGAAGATATGGGCTGATGTAATGAGATATAATAATCTTGATGAAGTAAATCGATTGAAGTTAATAATCCTCATATTTATTGTTGGCGAGACATTTGTTTCATGAGATTCAAGGCATTTACCTCTATGCTGTATGGTTTCAGTGGAAACTATCACCATGCATCTTCGCCTTTTGTCATCGTAATTTTGATTCATCTTCAGAGAATTGTTGGATATAGTGGTCGAATGGATGACATTCACGGGATAAATTCTTTAGTTCGGTTATAAAGTTAATGACACTCAATGAATGAGACTAATGGCGTTCGATTATAAGAGTTAATGACACTCAATGAATGAACTAATGACATTAATTAATAATTGCTTCGAATTCGCGTTTGAGAAGCGAGTTTGGCATTCAAAATTAATCTCTCCTCTATATAAAAGGTTGTCGAGGTATTTCGAAAACACGGTCAATAAAAGGATATATTAGTCTCGAGTTTTCCTTATTTGGTCTTTTAATGATGAAGCGAACACATCTTCAGTTGCGATTGACAAAGTGTGTGGTATTCAGCGTAGTTTTATCTACGGAGACAAACGCCTTGGAATCTCAGCACCAACGGAGCGGAATTTGTCTTAAGGGGGTGGCAGAATTTCACTGAAGACTAGGTTGTTTCTCAACTTGTTATATTCCCTCCTTTCTTATTGATTTGAACATTTTTTGAACTATGGAATCAGCCATTATTTTGCGACATTATGTGTATGTTGCTTGGAGATGTCAAAACAATTGTATCATATGTATTCCCAGGTTTCATACAACAAAGAGCGATAAATTTTTTATAATAAAATTATAGCGATTACATATTTATTACAATTTATTCACTAAAAAAACAATTATATTACAAATTTGTTCACCTTAAAAGCATTACCATTATTGTTATTCACAACGTTCACTAACGTTTAAAATTCAACATTTGGTACTCTGATTTATTGTTTCTATCTATTATATTTATAATCAGATCAATAAGATTTCTCTTGTTCCTTACTTAATTAAATCTTATTAGCAGAAGGTTATGCTACTTAAACAATTTATAAAATAATATCTTAATAGAGATAAAACTTTTGATATTGTGACATATCTATATACGATCAAAGTTTAATGCTTAAAGAGATTTATCATTGCAGTCTAACAGTCAGATCATCGATCCAAATTTTGATCATTTGACGTAAATTCATATAAATGATTAAGTATTTAATTTCTTTCTCAAAAATAAAGTGATCGGAAAGTTATGCTACTTAGCAATTATAAAATAATATTATAATAGGAGATAAGCTTTTGGTAATGTACATTTCTACGCTTACGATCAAGTTTAATGCAGCAAAGGGAATCTATCTTTATGCGGCTCTAGTCAATTCACCCTTTAATATTAAAGCATGTGGTGAAAGAAAAGTTGAAGAAGTTAAGGATGTATTGATGATTGTACTCATTCTATCTAAGTAAAATAATATTTGGCGACCTTTAAAGTAATAAATTTTAAGAATTATTATTATTATTCAAAAAAATAATTTAATATCAGTTAACTAATGTGTATATGGATGTGCGAAATCTCATATAGAGGGATGGTGTTATGATCTAAAAATTAGAGAGAGATGGAAAAAATTGAGAGGAAATTTAGGAAATTGGTGATTTCATTCGTCTTGATTAATTTGTTACTAAACCCCCTACCAGTGAGAAACCAAAAGCCTTTATAATGATATCAATAGTGAAGTTTGAAACACTTTATATAAATGAATAATTACATATTAGTTATTGTCATTATGACAATTAAGTCTGTCTTTGCAGTATTTATAACCTCCCAGCGGATGAGCGATCTAAGTTATTAATCCTTCTTTAAGACTAACCTTGTTAAAATAGTGGGATCAGAAAAACTGTGATGAAGGAAAGATCAGGTATCATAATATCTGTAAGTATCACTGATAGTGACATGATATTCTATTCTTGGGATCCTTCAGTTGAGTGCAAATCATTTATCTATGATTTCTGACGTTAATTGGCGGTCTTTTGTAGTATATTCTTAAAATTTATCATTGGATATCTCTTCACAGTGATCTCACAGCTATGAGTTCATGTTACCTGAAATTTTATTAAATATCATATGGATTGATCTTTAATATATCTCTTGACTTTATGACCTTATCAGCCTTCCATCTATATGTCCCATTCAGTTCTGTTCTGTGAAGATAATATCACATGATTCTGCATTGTGTTTGTATCTCTGGATCTGATGACATTCTGTTTAGCTTCATCAGCAGTATTCGAATAGTTGGAGGTGGCCACCTGGATTCTTTCTGATCAGAGATCTGTGGTGTATTCATAGTAATATATATCATGTACGTGATGGCTATAGAGTTAGAAAGATCTTTCATCTACTGCCGACCAAATTATGGACAATATCTCTGAATATAGATATTCCGTGTGTTTCCACGGAATGTCTGTATGTGATTCATTCAGTGGCCTTGCTTTAGTTGGTGAGCTGCTTCTTTTGTGAGTCATGAAAAAAACAATGTTGAATGATGCCAATTTTAGATACGGGAATTGTTTGAATTGCATAGATATGGTACTTGGACAGTGAAGTATTAAATTTCTTCTTTGGTGGGCGGATGTTTGATCATCAGGCATTCATGACATGGGTAGGGGATGATTTATATCATGTAAAAGCGCTTGGACTTTAAGCTGTGTTGATTGTTAGTTAATACACCATTTAGACAATGCTATTCCATGAGGCTGGGAGACGATATTTTGTTTTCAGAGATCTTTCATTTCAAATTCCTTCTTTAAGTAGTCATTGTTTTGATGAGCTCTTGAAGTCCAGTTCCATTAAATCAATCCTATCATATGTTGCATGTTAGTTTGCTGCTGTAGTAGCTTTGGACAAGTTGAGATTATATTCACCTTATCTTCTTTTGATAAATATTAGCCAGTTACTATTCGGCTGTTGTTTCAAATCATACCAAAGAATCATTTGTAATAGTTGAATATATATTTCATTTTGAGATTATATTCTGCTAATAGTTTGGATCTTAGAGTTTTCCTTATTCGATACAGGATCCTTTTCAATGTTTGTATTCATCATGCATTTTATATCAAGATCAACCAGAGCCCATAATCCATATTAATCAGTGAAATTCAAGACATTTGCATATTCAGGAAGATATTAATATATATAATCATTCCAGATCTTTGTGAAACCCAGTGAAGTTGCATATATGTTTCTTTATTTTTATCTGATTTAAACTGGACAAAGGGCCATTCATATCAATGGTTTCATATGTCTTTTAGGTGTTTGAACTCTTATGATTAAATACCTCTCGTTTGCTTGGGACTTCTTCATTGATTGCTTAGCTCCATTTCTGCTAATCTTCTGACGTGACATTCATCTATATTTTGGCTGATCTTAGTCTTGTCATTCTTACCGATGTGCATGTTGCCTTGAAAAAACATCATCTGGTATTAATTGAGATTCAGTTTTACCCTTATGTATATAAATTGATGAGATTTCTTCATTCATTGTATCTTGGTGCAAACTCATGAGATATTGATCAAATATTAGTGAAGTGCCTCTGGGGCTTTATTAGTTCATTATTTATATTTGTCGATCCTTTTCATTTGTATGCTCTTAGGGACGTCCTCTT
The DNA here is from genome assembly GCA_016808115.1 of Tetrastigma voinierianum. NCBI lineage: Eukaryota > Viridiplantae > Streptophyta > Magnoliopsida > Vitales > Vitaceae > Tetrastigma > Tetrastigma voinierianum. The sequence continues at coordinate 64,862 of JAEQBH010009126.1, forward strand.
GAGGGTATTAAATTTAACACTTTTTTCTTTTCTGGAATTGTGTCTTTGAGCCAAAAAGAGGTAAGCCCACGTTTAATTGTGGCAAAAACTCATTAGCCATGCTATAACTCATTTTCATTGATTTCAATTAATCTTGGATGAAGCTTACAGTTAGTATGTGATTTTGTAACTTTTATTTGAATCAATGAAAGTACATCAGGTAATCAGATTTGCAGATCTGTAAATGGATTATCTTTTGAACCTCTAGTTCGGATTGCTTTGTGGGGAGGTCCCAAATGAGATAAAGATGATTCATTCCATGCGATTTTAAGCCATTCTTACAGATTGAAACTCTATCCCCTAATGGCGGGAAAATGTTTTATTAAATAACGATGCCGTCGACGTTAAAAACCTCACACCATGGAGGCCGACATAGGTGATAATAGATGAGAGTTAAAAAATGAGCATAAATACCAGGCGGCGTTGAGGACCCTAGTTTAGGTCGATGTGTGGGAGCAATAGGAACATAAGCGGCTGGCAAAGCACGTAGATGTGAAATATTAGGTTGGCCAACCTAAAGCAGAGGTGTGGAATGGTGATAAATCCTGATTTCTTGTAAGGTCGAGTGAATTAACTTAGCGCATGAATAGCCAGCATGCCCATTGCGATAAAGGCAATTTGGTTTTCAAAAGTAAAGGTCCCCAATATGGTAACTGCGGACGTTTAATGAGGATTCGATCGACCCATTCGAAGTATGAACATGAAGCGGTGGGTGTGAACATACATTCGATTGACATGCAATAATTAGAAGGCAGGATGAGAATTCTGACATTATCAAGGCAATTGTCATGATGGCGGGTGATCGAAGTGGGCCTTAGTCGAATTATTTGAGCTAGTAATGCGCGACATTCTGGTGAAGAAGGCATACATGAGACCATCGAGTGGGCGCATCAATTAAGACCATAAAACTGCGAAGATTCCACAGGTGGTGAATAAGGCCTGAAATATCCCCTTGAATACGTTAAGCCGGGGAATTCAGAGACACAGCACTTTAGTAAAGATGGTGCGTTGATTTGCCTTGAAACAGTGACTGATTAAAATCATGAGATGTTAAAATTTAAGCATTGTAATGGATCTGTTAAATTTGTAACTATCACCTTGGCATCATGGAGAATCCGAGGGATGTCAATGTTCATGCCATAATATAAATGCTTTAGAGTCATTGAACCTTGGTTTATTATAGCATGGGATTGATAGGCGCCTGGATTGTTTGATATAACCCACGAAGTAAAGAGCCATTTGTTCCTGAAGATTTGTTTTTGCCCAAAAAATAATAAGTAATGGTAATACTCATTTCCATCCATTCATAGTTTCAATGTGATGTCCATTTACTGAATATCCTTAGGAAACTAAAATGATTATAATAGATTTATTAGAATAAGGGCATTATTAATTTGGAACTTCCAGTACCTAAATGACGATTGTAATAACCAAGACCTTTACAATTGGGTCAATGGGACCACAGGAGATAGTTGGACGTGATGGGAGTGTATTAAGTTTGAAAATATTTCTTATTAAAGTAGGATTTGTATGCTAGGTTGTGGCAGATCCAACAAGACATTGTCGTGGATGATGTACCATTGATCAAGTTGGAGGAAATCCATAGGTGTTGCCATTAAGGCGGCCAGATTATAGCCCGGAGCCTTTAATTGATCGGCGGGACGTACGAGATAGTTGGACATTAGATAAATAACATAAGAAAAGAAGTAATATAATAGTCTTATGGTAATCACTTTTAACCAACATTGCCTACGATCAAATGGTCTAGATTTTCACTTGGATCCCTCGAAAATGGTAAGCATCAAAATGTTTTAAAGTCTTTGCACCATCATCTAAAGAAAGGATCATGGGATCATAAGGTATTAACACCAGTCAGCAAATTTGTTTCAATTTTGGCATCTTTCCTTTATGGAGCTGATAAGGTGACAAATGTAATTTGCATATGGCAAGTCAGAGACCAGGTGTGTTCACGTATAGTCGGTCTATAGACATGCATTATATTTTGTGCCTTTCGGATAATTTTCACGAGCGGTTCAACTT